>JACXGJ010003040.1:0-58054 GCA_016801105.1 Esox niger
TATAAATATATATATATATGAAAAAGCATCCAAGAAATGCTGTTGATCTTTTTCTTCAGGAATGTTTAACATGGTTGTAAATTACAAATGCTGATAACGGACTGTGTTTCAGTCATAAGGAACTGGATGACAGAACATTTGTTTTCAGACCAAAGGTCTTTGAGGTAACTCAGCAGTATTCAAAAACTCCTCTTATGAACATTTATAATTTATTCCCAGCTTTTTTCCATCCCTAAAACATTGCAAAGAATTTCAAAATATTATGCAGAATAGCAAATAGAACACATTTGTTAGAATTTTGCGATACTCTTCTCTGTAGCTATCCTGATAAGACACTGAATAAACTTCAATTAGTGCTGAATATGGCTGCTGTAATCTTAACTAGAACAAAAAGGTTAGGTTCCTGCAATGCATGGAATTGCTTCTACATATCTCTGAATTGCTGCTGCTATATGAACCTATATGCACGCTATTGTCACAAGCCTCGTTACTGAACCTAGAATTTCTAAACAGCTAAAGGCAAGGCATTCTCCTACTGAGCTCCATTACCGAGGAATGATCTAATCTGTCAATTACCATAGGACTCAATCTCAACCTTGAAGTGTTTACTGGAGACTTATCTCTTCAGAAAGGTATATGATTAGGTGTCATCTGGTTCGGGGGTGTGAAGGTGAATGTTAAGGCACTGAATTTACAAACCACCCTTGCTGATTTTGTGTGGAGGGCTCTCCTCTCCACCTGGATAGTCTTTCTCCAATGCCTTTCTGCCGCAGAGTCACTGGCTTACTCATATTCACCCTTCAGGCTTATGCAGTGGGAGTGAACTCTGTGGTTATACGGGGTCTCTCAGGGTGACTTGTGGCTGGTCGGTGCCACTGTGGTGGTCTGGTGCTGGCAAAGTGGGCGGATCCATTTCTGGCTGGGTTGATCCTGTCTGGGGGATGTCTTTAGACCGGGCCACAGTGTCTCTGGACCCCCCTTTCACAGTCCCTGGTTTGCGAAAGTTTGTGCGGGGGGGGTTTGAGTTAGTCCATGTGACGAGGGACTAGGATCGTCCTGAGTTGTATGTTGAGAAATACTTTTCAATTCAAAGAATGCTCCTGTTAAATGTCCTCGTTTCCTGTTAAATCTTAGGAGGATGTGAGCCCCGGGATAACACCACTAGCAGGCTTGACTCATGTTCAAAGTCATCCTGTGTTTGTAGAAATCTTGTTTCTGTCTGTTAATTCCTGCTGTCACTGCCCACAGCCCACCTGGTCATCCCTGTCCTTGTTCACCTGGTTTGGCAATTTATCTGGATTTGGCCTAAATACTCTGGACACAGCCTATGTTCCCTCTAAAAGGAAATTACTGACCGTGCAAACCACAAAACTAAAGTTCACTGAGTTTGCCCTATTCTTTTGATTTACAGCATAAAATAAACGTAATGGACTGAATCAACATAGTAGAAGAACCTTTCAATGCAAGAAATCATAACTGTTTTTTGTAGGCAGAGCAACAGCGCATAAATGTAATGTGTCAGCCTTGCACCCTACACACACCTGTGTGCCATAACCAATTAGAGCTACATCAGGGCGATGTGCAAATATGCCATTTGCCATCTCAGTTATTTAATTTTGCTAATGTTTACAGGCAGTAACAGAAGCACACATGTCTATAATTTGCTACAAAGTCTTTGTAAATACTAGGAAAGCAAAAAGCCTACGTGAATTGACGTTTCAGTTTGTAATTAAAATAAAACTTTGAAACAAAATTTTGAACGCTACACCCTCCAACTTCCATGACTTTTCCTCAATTGCTTTATATTAAATTTTTCGGTTGTCTGAATTCTAAACTCACAAAATGCACCTGTTTCCTTCCCCCTGTTTTCAGACTTAAATTGCTAATAGCCCACAACATTTAGCATTGGTACCCAAATTGTACGCAGGCGCAAATCACCCCTCACTGACTACATGATGTCAAAGGATTAATGTGAGATACACCCAGATGAATGACAGAGCCTTGGTTGAATTTGAATGAACTTACAAATGAATTACTCAATCAAGTACAAAGGAAAGATTTCCATGACCCTTCAACAACTTAATTTGGCTATTATTGAAACCTAATGCAAATAATATAGACTATTAATAACAAGTTACAGTTTCTCAATAGGAGATTCAATAGGAGTTTATTGTGTAGGCAAATTAATCAAATGCAAATCTAAAATGTAAATCTCCAAATGTATTATGCTAAATAATAATTTACAAAACGGAATACCAAGGATATTGTTTACCAGTAACCAATTACCAATTCAACAAAGGTATTACCAGTTAGTGTTTTTATTTAAGGAGACAGAGAGAAACTAAAACACACACATCGTATTATCTCTGCTTATTTTACTGAAGATTAATATTCTACAAATGTGTTAAGCTAAATAATTATTGACAAATGAAATACCAATGACATTTACCAGTAGAGCTACGCATTGGCATTAAAATCAACTCGCTAGCCCAACTACATCCCCGTGGAAGACCTGCAAAGACACGCTATTCACATAGCCTAGTCATTTTGGACCTTGTCTTTTTCTAATAACTCCTCACGGCTTTTTGAGAACTTATTCATGTTATCTATAGACAAAACTCATATGCCAGCAATCTAGGAGACTAGAGCTACGCATTGACGTTCAAATCAAGCAACTGTGCTTTAGGAATATGCACGGCAATTCATGCGAATATCCTCTGATTTTAGAGAAAACCAGTCGAAGATGTCTGTTATTTTACCTTCTACGTCACCAAGATGAGAATACTATAGCATGTGTTCTTAGAAATAATCGTTTTATCTATTATTTTCTGGTACTATTTTGTGTGATAAGACCTACAATACAAACACATTTGTATTTTTTCAGATTAATTTACCATTTAAAACAAACAAATGCTGTGAGTCATAAATTTTTTGTCTATTCTATTATTTGTAGTTTGATGACCCAGTAGATGAACTACTACTCCGGCTGGATGCTGAGGCTTGCTAATAGGGACGATTCGTATGATGATGACGAGAAACAACATTCGGCTCTTGCTGTTAATATTTGTTTGAAAGGCTTGGCAGTGCTAGTGTAAAAGACTCAACGCTCACCTGACTACTTCCAAATATGCTATTTTCCTCACAAGCACACACCAACCTAAGGAATGCATGTACAAGTACTGTAAAGCAATCATTTCTTGAACTGCATCAATCAATCTGCCTAGATTGCTATCCTCTGTATCTGATATACTTTACATGTATTATTTTATTTGCTTCATAACTGTAACATACCTAAAATACTGTTCCTATTTATAGGCAGTAATGTACATATAATACAGTGTCACAGTTCCTCTGGGTGCAGCGCTTCCTACACCCCCTACCCTCGCCCGGTTCGGGTCTCCTGCCTTCCAGTCACCATTGTTCTCAACCCCTCTCTACGGGGTGCTCATAAATGTAGCGGACTGTCTTGTTCTACCACACCTGATTCCCATTCCCCATTAGTGGGTGTATGTATGTTCCCTCAGCTCCCCGGTTCTTTGTCTACTATTGTCTAAACATCACGCTGTTAGACAGCTGGTAGTGGTGTTGTCACTTGCTCTCCTTCATGCGCTATTGTATTTATTTATTTCTAGACGAGCATTGCGCTGTGCACCTGTTGGAAGACTATCTCATTTAGGCTTTAGGCGTTCCCAGAACTATCTCCTTTTGTTTACTTAGTTAAAAGACTCTTGCAACTATCATTGTGTTGGTAATAATATGATCTTCGGCTTTTTCACCACCACTGTGATATATAGCTTTTAAAAGTCATTGGTTGGGTTACAACTATATATATAGCACCTTTGCTGTATGCACGGGGGGATATGATCACTAGGAGAGGCCTCATTTACGAACAGAAAATGTGTCTTGCATGGAGCAGGTTTCACAAAATCACATCCAGTTCATGATCAGATGATTCATTTATTGACTGTGATTGTCTTTAAAGGAAGGGATCTAATTTTTAAGTACTGTGGAGTATTATTAGTCATTATTGTTTATGACTAAAATTGAGGGCTTTTTTCTTGTAACAATACTAGGGTGAACACCACCTCTTTTTAATTTACTCAACCTAGATCGAGGCACACTCTCAATGGAGAAAACTAGACGGTCTACTCTGACTGTGCTAGTGACAGACTCTAAGCTAGCAGACTGGCTAACAGCCTGATGCCTGACCTGCACCCTATCTCCTTGTGAGGCGACTCCTGCCTATGTTCATGGATAAAAGAGCATCACTCCAGCTAGGATGGAGTCCATCACTTTAGCAGGTCAGGTTTGATTCTTTGTGGGTGAGCCCCAGAGAGACAGACCGTTACAGTTTCTACTAACTCAATCTCCTGCAAAGGGCAGAACCTTGTTATCAGCTGGAAATTAAGTTGTATGACTCTTTCTATACATCTCATCCCACCCCCTGTGAGGGGGGCCAGAGACAACTACTCTATGTAGATTTCTTTCTCGCTTGTTTATAAGGTGAATCTGGCTTGTAAACACTTATTTAGTGGTGAAAACCAGTTGCAAGTTTCTGTCAGCTCTAAGAGTGACCTATGTCGAGCAGGCCAACAGAATGTCTTTCCAATAACCCTGACTACATTTTACGTCTGTGGGGACTGTGCAGGGGGATTTACACTAATACTAATTTCTATCATTTCTGCCTGGTGGCACAGATTCTGTTTTTTTCTTTTCTATTTGCCTGATAATTGCATCTAAAGCCGAGCTTTTAATCATGCTATCTCTACCAAAAGGTGATAGTTCTCTGGCATGTTAAAATTACAACAACTGCAATTAGAAGGAAAATTGCTACTTAGTTTTTGGCTGGTCAAGGTTGAGTAGCTCCATTTATGTCCAGTTAAGTCCTGGCTTGAAAAAGTTGAATGAAGAACACGTTGGTGAACTCTGAAATCGATTGATCCCACAAATTGGTTGGGCTAAAGACATGTTTTAAAATCCTTTCAATGGATTTGATAGGCAGACTGGTTAGAGATTGCTGTTTTTCGCTTTTACAACCCACCTAATTTTGACTTCACCGTGATTGACTTCAAAGATGTATGTGGTGAATGAGAGTGCAAAGCAAGTTGGTCTACTTTGTAAGAGAAATACTAGCCGTTTGCCACTGGTGCCTAACAGACAGCTTGGACACATATATGTTTTATCCCATGCATTACATGAAACCGTGTTGATGACTACAAAATGAGTGTTCAACTCACAGAGTCACAAATACATAATATATGGCCAAAAGTATGCTGACACCTGACCGTCACACCAATATGAGCTATTAGATATTCTATTCCAAAACCATGGACATTAATATGGATTGCCCCCAGAGGAAGTTAGGAACTCTCTGGTGAGTGATGTTACACGGATGGTGGGCGAATTTTACACGCTATGCGCTTCAGCACTCAGTGGCCCCGCTGTGTGAGTTGGCGTCGTCTACCACTTCGTTGCTGGGCTGTTGATTCTCCTAGACGCTTCCACTTCTCTTTTAGCAAGTACAGTGTACACAAAAGGGCAATTTCTCTCACATATTGTTCACAAATCTGTCTAAATCTTTGTTAGTGGGCACTTCTCTTTTGCATAGATAATCTATCCACCTCACAGATGTGGCATATCAAGATGATGATCAGATAACATGAATATTGCAGAGGTGTGCCTTAGGCTGGCCACAATAAAAGGCCACTCCAAAATATGCAGTTTCACTGTATTGGGGGTCCGGCGGGGGTCCGAAAACCAGTCAGTATCTGGTGTGATCACCATTGGCCTCATGCAGTGCAACACATTTCCTTTGCATAGAGTTGATCAGAATGTTGGTTGTAGCCTGTGGAGTGTTGGTCCAGTCTTCTTTAATGGCTGTGTGAAGTTGCTGGATATTAGCAGGACCTGGAACATGCTGTCGTACACACCGATCCAGCGCATCCCAAACATGTTCAATGGGTGACATGTCCGGTGAGTATGCTGCCCATGCAAGAACTGGGATGTTTCCTCAAAACTTGCGACATCAGTGGCATTGTGCTGTGTGATAGAACTGCACATTTTCGAGTGGCCTTTTATTGTGGCCAGCCTAAGGCACACCTGTGCAATGCTCATTCTGTCTGATCAGCATCTTGATATGCCACACCTGTGAGGTGGATGGAATATCTCGGCAAAGGAGAAGTGCTCACTAACACAGATTTAGACAGATTTGTAAACAATATTTGAAAGAAATAGGCCTTTTGTGTACATAGAGAAAGTCTTAGATCTTTGAGTTCAGCACATGATTAATGCGGGCAAAAACAAAAGTGTTGTGTTTATAATTTTGTTCAGGGTATGTCCATAGCACAGTAGAATGTGATGGGGTCTGAATACTTTCAAAAGGCACTTCGTCTCTAGTATTTCTCCAACTCTTGCAGAAAACAAATATCTGAGGGTACTGTGCAGCATTTGACAGGAGCTAAGAATGTAGACAAGATTATTGTTTCTTTTTCTCCAAAACGTATAGATAGTATGCACATGAATACATGCGCATATATAAATGTATTAATTACATGTACTTTCTATTGTGGCGAATACCCGCCAAGAGCCCACAAATCTGTGTTACACCTACGCCCCCGACAGAAACAGCTGGTAGGAGGAGGATGAAAAAGATGACCAGTAGATGGAGGGTGCAGAGGCTGACAGAATGTTGACCACCTGCACCCATTTGTCCCAAACCCATACCAGGAGCCCCCCCCTCCGAGAGACAAAGCCGCCTCCACTGAAAAGGGTTTTGAGCTTTGGTTTTGATTTCATCCACACCTCCTCTCTTTGCACTCATCTTTTTGTTAATAAAACGCCCACCAGGGCCCTGAACACACCCTCTGTGTCTGTTTCCTTTGTCTCTCCCTGGTGCAATATGTTGAGAATAGCTGGTTATGAGAATCCTACAGTGTGTTTCCATGTAAACACACACTATGTAATGTGGTTAGACAAGTTCTCTAGCAGCGAATTTACTTTTGATGGATTGATGGTATACCAGTAATTGGTGGTAAACCAGTAATTAAATAAAATAAAACCTTTGCTTAACTTCTTAAAATCGTTTTTATTAACTATTGTGAGCCCAAAGAGAGGAGCTGATTCCATTAATTGAATACGAAAACACATGTTAAATACATTTGTCCTCAAACTGGTGGCTGCTTAAGTTATTGTGCTGTAATGCATCAAAATGTCCCTGTATTTGGTGTCTAAAAGAAGTTGACATTTAAACATGTTTTTA
Source organism: Esox niger (assembly GCA_016801105.1). Lineage (NCBI taxonomy): Eukaryota > Metazoa > Chordata > Actinopteri > Esociformes > Esocidae > Esox > Esox niger. The sequence continues at coordinate 7,259 of JACXGJ010003040.1, forward strand.
ATTGTGGCCTACTGGCTTATAACATCAAAGCTAATATAAATATTTTTTTTTAACTTTTTGTGACTACTGATTGTGTAATCAGCTGTATGTTTGTATTATAAATTGTGCCTATCCCACGGGGAATGCATACGGTCTGAGTCTCTTCAGGATACTTGCTGTCGAATCCTTTGATGTATCTATAGCTCTTTTGCTTTTGGTATTGCTGGTGACATTATTTTTTGTGACTAGGCTACTTTTGTCTGTCAACAACTGGCTGCCCAAAGCTCAGTCCTGAGCATGTGCACAGAGTAGAGCTGCTGCAAATCCCAATCGCTGACGGAGCAGTCCTTGCAAACCATTCCAGGAACATTTTGACACTCTGTGCTCACAGGGAGATAAAAAAATCCATATTCTATCCATTCAGTAACAAAAATATTTTATCAAAATCACTGTATGTTTTACTAATAACGTAGGATGCCATTTGGTTTTGATGTATCCTCTCTGGGAATAAGGAATCAAAATGCCAACGGTGTGTCTAAATGTAATTTGCCTGAATATAAAGAACTTGTATCATGCATGCAAGAGCCAAGCCTCAGATACTGGAGCAGGACAGAGGGCCACCTCTCCAACATTATTGGTACTTGGAACTTGGTTTTAGCCAAATATACAAGCTGCATTCAGTCGCTCTACTCCATCTCTCCCCCAAACACATACCCTGACTCAGAACTGTTTGATTGCTTTATTATGTCATCAAAAAACATTGATTCTCTTGCATTGGAGCTTGATGTGCTGTCAGTAAATGAGTGATGCTAGAATTCTTGTATCTTTTATTTTTATTCAGTTTCATCTAATGTTTAGAAGGATTTATTGCCCAAGGTCCAATATTTGCGGTTCACGACTGACTGCAGTAAATATAATAGTTAAGATGAAATACTGTCTATATCAATAGAGGTTTTAAGGCATATATACTGTGTGTGTATGTGTGTATATATATATACACAGTATACAGCTCCAGAAAAAATTAAGATACCACTGCACTTTTTGCTTTCCTTTCCAAATAATTTGAAAAGTTTGCACTAGTGCCGTAAGAAATCTGGGTTACAATAAGTCCAACAACAGCTCGACACACCTCACTGCTTCTGGCAGACTGTAATTTGGAGTAACAAGACCAAAGTAGAGCTTTATGGTCACAACCATAAATACACAACTAAGGGTATGCAGACTTTTGAACCAGGGTCAGTTTTTTTTTCCTTTGTTGCCATGTTTTGTTTTACGATTGTGCCATTCTGTTATGACCTACAGTTGAATGTGGATCCCATAATACAACACATATGTTTTGCCTGCTCACACTTGTTTTCTTACAAATGGTATATATATATTAGCAATTCTCCAAGGGTATGCAAACTTTCGAGCACAACTGTATTTATATACATATTATTGTAGTGCCTCTTACCTTTTAGATGAGAAGAGTGGATTGCCCGCTCATATATTTGTCTGTAGAGCAGAGTAGGTTTAACAGTTTTAGTATTGGCCTTTTGCTAACTAGCCCTGTTCTGTTTTTTATATTTATCAGAGGTGTGGACCAACAATTGGGTCAGTTACAGCCAAGTTAATTGAGGTTCTGTGCATTGGTTTGAAATACAGTAATTGGCAGCTGGGTGAAAGCTGGGTTTTTCAAACCTCCAATGAAATGAGAGGTAGTCAAGTCTTTATTAACATTTTACAGTGTATGATTATAAGGGTTCTATTTTCAATGGGGGAAGACTCTGGCCATGCAGCACAGTCATGAGGATTTTAAAACTATTTGGAACTCAGAAAAGAACATTATCTTCGTGTAAGAAAGTCTGAGCTCTAGAATGAGCTTGATGAGATTGGACTCAGTTGTCCTGAAAACAACGGTCAGCACCAACAATTTGTGTTAATAGTACTAAACAGTTTATAGGCTTCACTATGGATAACAGAGCTCTATGAATTGCTGAAGATTGCAACATTTGAATTCTAAACGACACTAATAAAGATAAAAAAGAAGTGTTATTACACTTTACTGACAAATATGTAATGTACATAGACAACACATTTGCAATGCATAAACATAACACAATGGATAGGTTGAATAAAATGAATAATGTTTAATTGAAAGCAAAATGTGCCTAGATAATGAGAACAACAGCAACATTGGTGTTCAGATTCATGCTCTGCAAACCTTAGAAATGCAGAATGTTTACATTGACCACCTTGCATGGGGGTACCTGTGGAGATGTGATCTGTGATAGGTTTACACGCCATTCAATGTATATAACCGCTACTAACCATCTTTACAGTGAGATCGATTGAACATGTAACAAGACAACTCCCCTGCGGTGCGTTTCATAAAGCTTCTCTTTCTTCCTTGATTTTTGACCGAGTACGTTCATACTAAGGTGACCAATACAAAAACGATATATTCCAACAGATAGGAATTGCATTCATGGTTATGACCTTAAAGCCACACATTCAGCAGGCCATGGTTCCAATCTGAAAATATATTAGAAGGTTCTATAGTGAACCCTTCAGGCAAACTTACTCAGCATTGCCCAGGTCCAGGACGGCCTTTTCTTGTTGTGCTCAATTGAGGTGATTTGTCACATGTGCATATGCTGGCAAATACCTCCTTGTTGAGAGAGCAAGCTTAATATTCAAATAAAAGAACAGACTAGGAGTTGCAGTAAGATAAGACCATAATCAAGATTTGTACATCATGTAATTTATGGGCGGTGATCCTATAAAATAGGTACTATTCTGGCTCTTCAAACTAAAACCCTGGAAGAACCCCTTTAAGTTCTTTGAGGAAATCTATAAATTTCATGAACCCATAAATAAACCTCCAGGAATCTTAGATATTTAATGTGTATTGAGTAACTTTAGTCAACAGATATTTGTCTATGGCTTTTTCTCCATTCAGTTTGTGACTACCAACAACTGTCTTAAGAAAGGAATGAAGCTTACATTCATTCGATTCATTAGATGGATGATTTCTCACTCTCCCCAGTCTGCTACACTTTGCCCTATAGTTGACCAAGAAACAAAATTCAACTGTTGATGGAGAGCCTGTCGATTTTGCTGTAGCTGACAAAAGCGCATCTTTACCTCTTTAGAAACCATTCATTTATACCCTCTGCAGAATAGACAGAACAGAATCCTTGGCTACATCCTAAATGGGACCCTAATCCTCAATAAATTACTTTTGAGGGGACTGATCAAAAGATGCGGTTAGGGGCCAAAATAGAAAATAGGGTACCATGTAGGACGTAAACCCTGGGCCTTTAGTTTCTGGATGAACCCTTTGAGCAAAACCAATTAGGAGCTCATCCTAGCTTTCCGGTTTGTTGGGACTGACTGACAACTCCATTGGCGTAGTCAGCAGCAGTTGAAAAAGTGGATTCACAGCCGGCATCCCAAATGAAACCCTACTGACAAGTCTCCGGTCAAAGTTATTATATAATATAGGAAATAGGGTGTTGTTTAGGAGGCGAGCAAAGTCAGAGATGCATTGGCGGCTGAAGCGGCGGTGGGTGCGAGTGGAGATTGTTGATGTGTGTGAGAGGAACGGCAGAAGCAGGCAAACTAATGAGACAGAGTAGTCTAGGCTCTGGGGGTTGACTCTCTACTTGTCTCACTGGGTTTGGTGATGAACAGACTTCTGGGAAGGAATATTAATCAGCGCACCTCTCTGTAATTGACCTGCATGTCTCTTACAAACATAGGATGTGACAGAATCGGCTTCCCATATGGTCCTCTATTCCACATAAAGTGCCCTACCTTTGCCCAGGATCCATGTTGCCCTATTCAACAGAGGTGCACCCTGTAGGGAATAGGATGACACTTGAGACACTGCCAAGGCTGTAACACCCTATTTCTTGCCCCCTTTTTCTCGGCCATTAAATACCAGCAAAATAATTAGCCATCACAGCCATCATTTTGCATTGCCTCTTGAAACAAACCTTAAAATATCACAGGAATGTGTTCTTCGCCATTACAATACAACATGAAATCTGTGCATTGTGTTAGGGCTTCATCTAAGGGGTTGTATCCAAAATGGCATCTTATTCTCAATAACCCTACTCTGCCTTTGGGTCCAGCCAGCATTAATGCACTATGGAATATACAGTAGTCCAGGGAATAGGGTGCCATGTACTATTAAGGGTTCTGGAGAAAAGTAAGGCCCTATATTCCCCCTGGCGAGATTTGGTACATAGGGAAAAGGGACCCATTACCGACTCCAAGCCAAGGTGATTGAGTGCGTGAGTTGAAATGGCAGGGGAGCTGTGGTACAAAGCCTTTGTGTAAGTCTCCAAACAAGCCCCACACCTTGTCTTTGTGACTGACTGTGAAAAAGGGGTAAACCCGACATTGTATTGGTGGACAGCATCTCATTTTATACAGTCATGTACAAGGGAGAATGACAGAGAGGAGTGAGAAAAATAATGTGGAGAGCGAAGTCTATCGGGCAGGAAGTCTGGCTGACAGGCGGACTGGCATACCAAAGAAATATCTATTACAAAGTACACCAAAGAACCATATATTCCACAGTGAAATACAGTATATATCAATTCTACGACTAGTAACATGGCCCAAATCAGTCATTATTGAACACTGCATAAATGCAATGGTGAAATGTATTTAAGATTGTAAGATTGACCTTCACTAGATTTGTAGCATCAGACATCCCCACAGGACACCCTCTACTTTGGAGCAAATTGTGTCTTTTTACAAAACAGACTTTGGCAAACTGTATAGAATAACAATGAATTACCAACTCAATTACATTGAGTGTATTCTCAGTAATCGATGCACAGTGCTCAGGCTTCAAAAGAGCCAAATGAAAGAGAGCATGGGTTCATTACTGTTAAAAGCACGAAATATACCTCAAAACATATATAGAAAAGATGTGTCTACACCATCCCGGTCAACAACAGCTATTTGCATTACAATGTAACAATGCTCACGGATTCTCCAGTGGGTTATTATTTTAATTTGAGTGTCCCAGATTTAGCATTTGCAACTTTAAGTGCTGTCTGCGAGACCAGGATGCAACATCTGTACCCTGCCATGTGCATTTCTCTTTAATAATGACATGTGGGAGGAGTGACGGTGTGATGGACACAGGCACACAGATGCACTACATTTGACCTGGGCTCAAAATGCTACCGTCAATACATTTTTTGCTTAAAATAGGAAATAGAACAAGGTTATCGGTTGCAGTGCTGTAACGCAGAAGACTGAGACGGCAGTGGTAACAGTAGGACGTTTGTGTCTGAGAGGGGAAGCCTTCTCGGTGTCTGTGACTGAAATGCTATTCAGAAAATCACTCTCACAGCAGGCTCCAGCTCACACTACAACATGAGGGGAAACGGTTGTGGAAAGTTGTGGAAGTCTCCCTGTTGAATGAATCACAGTAACACACAGCAAAAAAGTCCAGTGAGGAATTCTCAGTGTAGAGTTGATTCAAGGGTAATATTAACTTTGTAAGTGTCAAATTAGCACTCACTGGTGTAAAAGAGCCCCTAGTGTTGATGTCATTTGACCAGTGTTACTGTTTTTCATCAATACCACACCCTGCATTGTTATATCGTAACATGCTCGACAGCGAGTAGAGTTTTGGATGGTTTTTTATACAGAAAAGCAAATCACATTGAATATTTTGGAGCAACGGGTGGTTACTAGCAGGCCATGTCCACAACACAGACTTTCCTCCTAAACCCTATGAAAACATAATAAATGTATTGACTGGGAATTATAGCCAAAATAAAGACACTTCTAACCTCCCCTTAACATTTATAATATTTCAACAGAGTCAAGGTAAAAAAGAGATGAACATGTTGTTCACACTGGCTCAAAGGGCAATTAATTAGAGAAATGTTTCAGAGACACGCCTGTGGATGTATCACAGGAAAACAAAATGATTTGTCAGGTGGGAGTTCTGCCCTAACCAAAGACAACCACGAGTAGAAATATTTACATCCATTAATGTATTTTTCATGATTACATTTTATGAAGTGTCATTGCATGAAGCACATCATAATAGGAAGCAACACTTGAAACACAAAACAGGCCATAATGACGTCCCGTAAATAATGTGATGATGCTTATAGAGAGAGAAACAATTACATTTGAGAGGAGACTTGGGGCGAGGTACAGCAGACCAGCCCAGTCCCTCCCTATCTGTTGAACCAGGGACTGGAAAATATGGAAAACTTCGGAATCATGGGAACTTATGAATGCATACATATGCCAAACTGTACGATGACTAACTATATTGAGATTCCATTAAAAGAACAATGGTTTGCATTCAGACAAAGGACTTCAGGACAAAAAATCTTCAGGATCCACACCTTCATGCTACAGAACCTCTGAGAAGACCACTCTGGATCCAAAACATGCTGCCCATTACATTTGTTTAGCTCAAGATACAACTCCAGCTGTCACTGTCCAGAGTCCAACTTGTTGTTCCTGTATTTACTGAACCACTGATCACCTGAACATGTAAATATATTGCTGAACAATGTGGCCATAAATGGTCAGGTACTCGTATAACATGGCCAGAAGACCGGTAATCAAATTGGTTCCTCTCTTCTAGGTTTGTTCGTAGGTTCTTTTTTTTGTTTTTTTGGGGGGGTTGAACAATATATGTATACCTTTGGGTCAACCGTCCGTGGAAGTTGTGTACCAATTTAATTGTTTGATGTTTATAGTGAGCAACTACTTGGAAACTGTTTTGTTTGCAAACTTGGTCAAGGTATGTCTAAATATACAGTTGACCTGCAGAGATCATTTGTCCATACTGTAATGAGACACAAGAAACAAACACATATGGTGTGTTCACTGCCATGGTGGTCTATTAAAAAAAAGAAAAAAGTGAGGGGAGGATGTGAGGCAGAAATCAAAACCAAAGGTAAAGTCTGGGGCCTGTTTGCGAGGGTTTGGTATAGAAATAGGTGCTGTCGGTCATAAGTTCTGCAGCCCGTGCACCCTGCATTTCCTGGTCATTTTCCTCGTCCACCATCTTACAGGCGTCACTGATCCATCTTCCTTGCTTCTGGCCTCGCCTTGAGCTGCTCCCTGGGAGCCATTAAATACCTACCCTGACGAGGTCCCAAGAGGATGCTGGCGGGTACGGGAGGGGCTGGCCCAGTTGGTAACCTCCGGAAACTTCCGCATGGTACCATTTGTTTCTTTTGGGGTTAGCTGGAACAATGCTGATGTGTGTGGTGCTGTCGCATTCACGCCACAATATTTTATTATAGTTTTCCGAATTAATTTCTGATTGTTACGTGTAATGTAAAGGATATGTCTTCCAGAAACACCTGGTGGCAATCTACTGAATTTTCTATGACCCAGTTTTGGTCAACCTGCAACATAATGAATACTGTAGCAGCAGTAACCTATCAAAATAGAATTGTTTGTTGTATTATCACCATAGAAACTACCAGTTGTGCTACCCAGGCAGTTCTGCAGACCTGACAAGATTTAAAAATGTGCAGGGGATACCAGAACCATGCAATTATTCCAATGAAAGCAAATTACAATGTTGGTAGAAAAGACTTCTTAAAGTAACAATCTTAATGGTAATGTTTTGCTATAAGTTTCAGTAAATTCATGAAAAACAAAAATTATCTTCTTGTTAACCTGTCATAAATTTTATTTCAATGAAACTGTGCAGCTTTTGATAGTCACAACTATTATAAAGATACAGTATCAGATATGGGTAAGGGCAAATTTAGCTCTCCTAATAACATTAAAACCACTAATATTTCCTATTTTGATCTCTATGTGTTAATAATTCATTAAAATCACTGAGCTCGCCATTAAAGTGACACGGAACACATATTTGCACATATATGACATATTGCAAATTTTTCCCTTCTACAACCAGTGGCCAAAGACCAATATCCCAATTATTTTCCAGTGCAATATTTAAGCAATACTGGAGGGGTGTGTTATATGGCCAATTAGAGCAGTAAAAGCGGACATGTCTAGTCCATGGTACATGGTGTCATATACCACTAAAACCAGCCAATCACCATTCAGTATTTAAAGCACCCGGTTAATATTGATTATTATGCCCCCAATTGGTCATATTATTATGAATATACAATTTAAAGTAAGAATTTACAAAAAATATATGGAATTTGTAGTCTGCTTAGGTGTGAAATCATACTTTTTGCCATTTTTGCTAGGTTCACCTAGGTCCCCCCTACACCATATATGGGGTTGGCAATATGGCCATGAAAAGCCCTAAGTATGGCAGAAAAACAGATTAAATGTTTGCCTTTATTGGCTTGGATTTAAAAGAGTTGTTAAAATGTTTTAGATTTGTGTGTAGTGGAGCTTCTTCCATGATATATGATACCTCCATTGGAAGTAACATATTGCATGGACTGGATGGCAATTTTTAACTGGGTTAATATGACAAGAGAAGCAATGAATTTCTTTTATAACAATACATTTGTCATGTATCACATGTAGCCATAGTGAATTACAGTAGTGCGTGAGCGCATTTTATTAGTCGAATCAGGTAGTCCATAGTTACATACATTGAATTAAAAATGTCCCTGAATCGCAGTGTATCCTACAGTTTCTCACAATAACCTATTAGCAAAAATGGCAAAAAGTATGATTTGTAAATTCAACAATGTGTAGAAAAAACTCAGCTAATAACTATCAACAGTGCCTTGTAAAACATTTAAAAAATAGATTGTCACATAGTTAGAGGCCAGTGAGCAGACAGGGACACTGGAGGAATCCAAACTGTTAGCAGTACAATGGCATTAGTTCATAATCACTGCAGTAAATATCCCAAATTTTTCCTTAAACACAGGGCAGAATAAATGATTATGCAAGCCATTAAATAAAAACATACCTTCATTTATTCAATCAACCCGCAGTAAACATGGTGGAACAACATGTCCCCCGTCGGGGGGCTGATACAGTAAATACAGCTAGGAGGTTAATTACCCACACAACCTTTATTCACCCTCTAACTGTCATTTTCTCCTGGGGATAGTCACACATGCACAAACCCGCACACAGAGCTCGGGAAAGCAATGCTGTGACAGTGGGTTGTATAGGCACATTAAATCTGAATGCCTTGTGAGATACAGACGATGTGGGTAATATGTCAATACGCGGCAAGTTAGGTTATAAAAACAGCCATTGTGGATTAGCCAGCTTGTCTCCACACTGGTTATAGGCTATAACAAGTCCCCCAGCCCAGAAGCCAGAGCAGGGCAGGGATGTGTCCCAAACTTCACGTTATTCCCTATACATATAGCACAATTTTTTTCCAGGGTCCATAAGATGCATTTAAGGACTCCTTTTCATGTATCCAGATTGGTCATTGATGGTATAAAACTGTTGACTGTGAGAGAATTGTTGTGTGGATAAATATTGCATTATCAAACTCTTGTTGATGAGACAGTGATTGCGTCGCTTCGGGAGAAAATTCCATTTCGTTCATTTAAATGAAGTGCTAACTCTTGAAAGTTTGTAGTCAGCGCTTAACTATGTCAAATACATCACGTCAATAACACGTCATGTAAATATATTGGAAACTATAAGCAACTTATTTGTGGGTTGTGTATATTGAACACTGAAGTAATGTCATACTGTAAAGCCCTAATACAAGGACATCATGACATACCAACACATTGTTATTTTACTACCACTATATTACATTTCCTCATATGGTATGTACATTTCAGAAAATATTTGACGTGATTCCTATTCATATAACCTGTGGTTGTATCAACTGGCGCCCACCTACCTGAATAATACTTTACTTTTGACCAATAGGGCTCTAGTCAAAGAGAGGGCACTGTAGGGAATAGGGTCACATTTGAGACATAGCCTCAGGGTTTCTATCAAACCTTCTATCCTTTCAGATTGGGGCACATTGTACCTCCCCGTCAATCATCTCTTTCATAGAACTGCTGGACCGTGGCGCAAATGTGGCAAGGCAGGTTATATTAAAAATCATTTAAAATTCACAGCAGCTTGAAGATAGAATTAATATAAACCTGCTCCATTTCCATGGGAACACTATCTCTAACACTCAGAACTTTCAGGTAGATTTAAACCCTTTCTTTAATACCATTAATATATATCTTATAATGAATCAAATCAGTGAATGAAACTCATTCTGACAGTCCTATAGTCTGTACGGTACCCAATTGGAACACAATAAATTGGGGCTTAAGTGCTTGAATGACAAACAAAATGTTCAAATGTAGCCTATTTCACCACTAGCACTTCATAATAAATCAATTAGATAAACACAAAAATATCCCATTGACCTAGGGTACTGTATATACCCACACCCAAAAATATCACATTGGCTGTCCATTAGACATAACACCTACTGTAATCACAATACATTGTCCAAATTAAGCACACAAGGCTACCAGGCAAAAGTGCTAGGGTAATACTAAGTGTATGTACCCTGGAGTTCTGAACATATGTTCTTTCAAAAAGCAAACATATTTATTGAAATGTATTCCCTGGATGCAGCAGCAGCCGTCAATGACACATTAACAACCCGTCTACAGAGAGATTGATGTCTGCACAATGAACCAATGAAGAACTCCCATCCATGTTCGCATTACCTCACAACATTAAATCTCCCCTGCAGGCATTTAACATTTTTGAAATCATAATTTTACATTTAACAAATAACAATGTGATATACACCGATCAGCCATAACATTATCACCACCTGCCTAATATTGTGTTGGTCCCACTTTTGCCACCAAAACAACCCTGACTCATTGAGACATGAACTCCACTAGACCTCTGAAGGTGTGCTGTGGTATCTGGCACCAAGATGTTAACAGCAGATCCTTCAAGTCCTGTAAGTTGGTGGGGCATCCATGTATAAGACATGTTTGTCCAGCACATCCCACAGATGCTAGATTGGATTGAGATCTGGGGGAATTTGGAGGCCAAAATAAAACATGACATTGTGTTCATTAAACCATTCCTGAAATAATTTTTGTTTTCTGGCAGGGTGCATTATCTTGTTGAAAGAGACCAATGCAATTAAGGAATACCGTTGCCATGAAAGGGTGCACATAGTTTGTAAAAATGCTTAGGTAGTTGGTACATGTCAAAGTAAAATCCCCATGAATGGCAGGACTCAAGATTTCCCAGCAGAACATTGCCCAAAGCATCATACTTCCTCCGCTGGCTTGCCACCTTCCCATATTGCCTCCTGGTGCAATGTATTCTCCAGGTAAGCGACGCACGGGCACTCTGCCATCGATGTAATGTAAAAGGAAACATGGTTCATCAGACCAGGCCACCTTCTTCCATTGCTCTGTGGTCCAGTTCTGGTTCTCACGTGCCTATTGTAGGCGCATTCAGCAGTAGACAGGGGTCAGCATGGGCACCCTGACTGGTCTGCGGTTACTGCGATGCACTGTGTGTTCTGACACCGTTCTATCAGTACAAGAATTAGCCTTTTCAGCTATTTGTGCTACAGTAGCTCGTCTGCTGGATCGGACTACACAGGCCAGCCGTCGCTCCACACAGGCATCACTGAGCCTTGTACTGATCACTGCAGACCGGGAACATCCCACAAGGGCTGCAGTCTTGGAGAAGCTCTGACACAGTCGTCTAACAATCACATTTTGGCCCTTGTCAAAGTCGCTCAGATCCTTACGCTTGCCCATTTTTCCTGCTTCTGACACATCACATGCTGCCTAATGCATCCCACCCAGTGACAGGTGCCACGAAAGCGAGATTATTGATGTTTTTCATTTAGCTTGTCAGTGGTCATAATATAATGGCTGATTGGTGTAAATACAGCTCCTGAAAAAATTCTGTGACCATGGCACTTTTTTCATTCCTTTCCAAAAAAATTCAAAAAGGAAGGTTTTGAGTGAGGAACAGGGGTTAAAATTAACACACCACTGTAAATTGAATGCTTTTCCGGAGCTGTATATTGACACATTCCAGTTATTTTTGTTATTTGTAAGCGTACAGAACTGCAAATTATTACAATTAGTTTTTTTCTCCATTAGATATTCACTTTATAATTACAAATTACTATATTAAACAAACATTATTATTATTTTTTTTTAGAAGCAACAATTTAATTAAATTTTCTCAGTATGCTCATTTGGAAATAATTAAAAAACATCTGTGCAAGGGTTCTGGATTCGTTTTTCAACCACAAGAAACCATGTTTTTTTTTAATGTTTTCATTTTATGTTTTCAGTTATTTAAGTCCTCTTTTCTGTCATTAAAGCCAGCTTGTTTCCTGCCTCCATGACACATTTACAGCAGGACTATGGCAAATCAGTTTTTACATTATTCATCATAATCTTGTCTTTTTCAGCATTCTTGAATAACTGGGATTGCTGGAAATACTTTGTGCAAATCTAGGATCAAGACAAAAATGATCCAATAGATTCAGTTTTTCTACTCTGCTATAGCTTTACACACTTTTGTTAAAAGGGGTCTGACATAAGAGAGAATGCAAATCACTGATGATGCGATGTAATGTTAAAAGGCTCAACTTTTTGCAAGAATGTTCTGTTGCTGTGTCAAAATCAAGCTGTGAATATGTTAGAGTTTCTTATAACATGAAAGCAATGACAGCAAAATTGCACTTAAACAATGCAATATCGCAGCATGGTCAGACAACTCACACCCCTCTTAAAACATTGGAGGAAATTGTGTAACATTGTGCATATTAATGGATGTGTGACGGAATCATAGGCTGCATCCTAAAGGAGGCTCCATGCATTCCTTATATACCACATTATAGTATTTGACCATGTCCTAATTAGAAAGAAGTTTGCTACCTAAACTAAACAATGGCATTGTATTATTGTAAAGCATAAGGCAAAGTGCAACCAAAAAAGGCAGTCCAAAATGTTTTGGGGAACAAGGTTTTGAAATGTAAGTCACTTCGGATATGAGCGCCGGCTTAATATTAATACAATTAAAAGATGTAAGGGACAAAAAAGGCTCAAGGAAAAAAAAACATATAAGCATATAGCACCTGTCAAAAATGTGGGCACACTTACTCATTTTGCTCATTGTAGAATAATAGTTAAGACACCCCAACTATGAAATAACTTGTGTAGTAACCAAACAGGTTTGGACCTGTTACACTATAGGTCAAAACTAAAGAAATTCCCTTGAGGGTCTATGTGTGTCCAGACTTTTGACTGGTACTGTTTGTATATTACTCAGCTTGTTGTGCAATGAGGTATGATGGATCATGATAAACAGATTAAAATCATCAGAAAATTGACATTCAATGATGAGAACACAGTTTTTTCACTGTTAGACTTTTCCCTGACAGAGGCAAAATCTACGTAGTGTGGTGCTTGCAATTAAACTGGTGCTGTAGGAGTTCAGAAGTTGGCACAACCTACAGCTGCTTAAGCTGATACAATGTACTCATAAGGCATGTAGTTGTTGAATCCATGAAAAAAATAAGAAACTGAGTAACAAATTATGTTTTCTATTCTTAGAATTTCCAACATAATTTGAGATGCAGAGTCAAATGGAAATACAAACAGAATGCTAATAGACGCAAATAATTTTAACCCTACAATCTCATAGTAAGTAGTACAAAGACTACATATGTTGAAACTGAACATTTTCATTGTTCCTTGAAAAATATATGCCCACTTTGAATTTGTTGCCAGCAACGTTCCAAAATAAGCTGGGACTGGGGCAACAAAAGACGGAAAAATATGTATAGTACAAAATTAGAACCTGGTGGAGTATCTCACAACTAATAAGGCAAATTGGCAACAGGTCAGTAACATGATTAGGTATGAAATGAACATTGTAGAGAAGATGTGTCTTTCAGAAGCAAAGATGAGAAGGGGTTCATCACTCTGTGAAAGACTGTGCATGCAAATAGTGCAACAAGTTACAAATAATGTTTAGCAACATAAAACTGAGAAACATCATCTGTATGAGTTTGGGGATCTCATCATCTATGGTGCATAGTACCATTTAACAATTCAGAGAATCTGAAGAAATGGGACAAGGCCAAAAACCAATATTGGATGGCTGTGATCTTGCAGCACTCCGGCAGCACTGGATTAAAAACATATACGATTCTGTAGTGGAAATAATTACATGGGTTCAGATACACTTCTGAAAACCATTGCCTGTGAACACAGTACATCGCTTCATTCACAAATGCAAGCTAAAACTGTACCATGCAAAAAATAAACCAGATATAAACTAGATCCAGAAACACCTCTGCAATCTCTGGGCCCATGGTCATTTAAGATGGACTGAGGTGAAATTATTTTTGGGAATCATGGATGCCACGTCTGTGAGTTTCGGTTCCATTTGGTATCAGTTTGCTCTGTTTTTTGTGAATGTAGCCTGTTAAGTTTTGTTTTTGTCTTTTGTTCATGAATGGAGACTTTCCTTGTCCTAATTGTTAACACCTGCATCTTATTTGTTCCCTTGTTATGTCCCTATTTAAGTTCCTCCTGCCCCAGTGTTTCTTGTTGGTCATTGTTCATTGTGCCCTCTTTGCTGTTGCCTGTTTCTGCCTTTTTTGAGCCTCTTGTTGTTCTTGCTTTTGAGACCTCTGCAGTTGTATATACCTACTTATACCACCTGATCGTAACAGGGGCTTCTGGGCTAAAAAGGACATCTGACTTGTGTTACGTCCTCTGTGTTGTTTTCTGTCCTTTTGTGTTTTTGTTTCCTTCTCAGGTGCAGAGAGTTGCTGTATTGAGATGTGTGTGTGTGTGTGTACTAAACATATAGATTATTGAAAATAGAATTAGATTTAGGGTTAGATTAGGTTAGAGTGTGTGAAAGAGTGGCTTGTAATAGTATTGTAGTGTTTTCCCCTCATCTTAGTCCTCTGTGGAGTAGGGCTAGGAAGATACCCTGGGGTTTACATACGCCCATAGATAACCCACTGTTATATACACTAGGTTAGAAGCCAGTGGCTGTCGCCCAGGGTTATTGTAGCAGTGAGGTCAGAGTTCTGCTAGGTAAGTTTTGGTTAGGCAGGTTTAGAGGTGTAGGGAAGTACAGGGTCCTTTGTATTTGTTTTCTTTGATTTGACAGACTGTTGGCATTGCCCTACTCCTGCTTGTGTTACCCTGCCCTCTTTCCCTATTGTTTGTTACATTGTATGGTTTGTTTGTGTTAATTAAATACCCAAATCATTGGGCTAGCCCATCAGCCTAATTGTCTGACTCCCTTCCTTGCACCCTCTACCTCACGTGTTGCTGCTACCACCGGGAGTATACAAGCAGTGGGGTGTTGCGTGCGCCTACCTCGGAAGGTGTCCGTAACACTTGTTATCAGTGCGTAGTTCAAAAGCCAACATCCGTGATGGTATGGGGGTGCACATGGCAGGGGTGACTTGCAAATCTGTGAAGGCACCATTAAGGCTGAACAATATATAAAGGTTTTGGAGCAACTTGTGCTGCCATCCAGACAATGTATTTTTCAGGGAAAGCTTATTACAGCCAGGCAGTGCCAACTACATTCTGCACGTATCAGCACAGCATGGCTCCTTACTAAAAGAGTCTGGGTGCGAAACTGGCCTGCATGATGTCCAGACCTGTCACCCATTAAAATCATTTGGTGCATTATGAAACAATAAATACAACAAAGAAGACCCTGAAATGTTAGGCAGTTGAAATCCTACGCCAAGCAAGAATAGGAAAACATTTCACTTAAAAAAATACAGCAATTGGTCTCTTCAGTTCCCAAACGCTTGCAGTGTTGTTAACAGAAGAGGAGATGCAACACAGAAACTTGCCCCTTTCCCAACCTGTTTGAAAAAAAGGGCATATATTTTCTGAAAAGAATAACAATTCTCTGGTTCAACATTTAATAAATAGTCTTTGTATTATTTTCAATTAAATAGCAGGATAAATGATTTGCACATCATTGCATTCTGTCTTTATTTGCATTTTACGCAGCATCACAACTTTATTGGAAACAGGGTTGTACATGTAATCCGGGAATAACAACATTTAATGCTAAACTAACTCATACTGACAAATTATGAAGTTGATTTAACTTATTTGTTAATTAGTTATTCATATTGAAAACATTTTGAAATTTTCAGCTCGTTATTGTGGTGAGTTTAAGCAATCAGAAAGAGTACTATAAACGTAACATCTACATTACTTATGATACATTGATTTGATGGAGCTTTCATGGAGTGCCGTATATATGGACTTCTCTCAACTGAGCAAATCAAAAAGCAAAAGCATTCGAGATACTTTGACACATTCATCTGAAATAATGGTCTTGCTACTGACTAACTTAACAATTAATCCACACAAATGTAACTGGAGCAGGGTCAAAATTGCTAGTAATTATTTCAGATATTGTATACAACTGAAATGAATGTAGTGCTATTCATATATTGGAGGTTCAGTCTGAATTATATGGTGAGGTATCCTTTAGGATCCCGTTAATTAATTTCTCTGTTGTCCTGGTGAAGCTTTGGAGGAGTTGAGCCTTGGACTATGCCTCAGGTCTACCTGGCCTGAAGGCTCCTAGATGGCCCTGTTCGAAGTCCTCCAGGTTGCTCTGGACAAAATGTATAGACCACTGCACCTCAAAAATTAGGAACAGCAGCATTCAATTTACAGTGGTCTCTAAATTTTAACCCTTCTGTTCCTGACTCCAAAATATCCTTTTTGACTTTTTTGGAAAGGGAAGAAAAAGGTGCCGTGGTCTTTTAATTATTTCCAGAACTGCATGTGTTGTGTACTGATGATGCCTCCTGTCACTGCTTACCTACAAACTCATATGGAAAGACTGACATAGCCACCGCCCATCAGAATTTATTGTCAAGGAACAGGAACAAGCAAAAACAGGAAATGTCCAAAATGTTCCTCATTCCTTCCTTCATGGAATTAAGGTTATCATTAAATCCAAATTACTGTATTATACAATTTGTATGCATTTCCAGCCATTTTTTTTAAAACAGTAGGAATTGATAAAGATGTGTAAACACACACATGCAAGCAACATTTTCCTACCTGCATGCATAGACACAGTACTGTAACTCCTGTTGGGAACATATACTCCCCTCATACATAATCATAAACATTATGCATTTCCTTCTGTTATTCTTCTGTCAGCTGCTAAAGTTCAAAGCTTGAAATATTTCGTTCCATCTCTTTGAAGACACTTAAATACTCCATGCCCTGTCAAATTAAATGCAGTGAGACCGAATATGGCTCCATTCGCACAACAAAGAGGGAAGCTGTTGTGCACAGTTAATAGACTGTACTATTCACAAAAAGGAAAATTGCAAAGTCATTATTCAGAATTATTTATGATTTTAGAACACTTAACAGATCTCTCACACAACAAAGCCAGTGGGGCAACACAGCAAAGTTATTTGAGTTTAAAGGAATTGTTGACAGTTGGGTCCTGGTTGTGGCATTCAAGAATTGGTATTATTAATATTGTTTCCTATCCGCATTTTTCAGATTCCTTGTTGCAACATAAACTGTTCAGTATTAGGTAAAACTTTTGTGTGGGTATCATTATAAAAACACTGATGAGGCAATTATTTTGGAACCCTTGTCAGGGGACATTATGCTCATGTAAAACACTGTGTATGTGGACCCAAAGCCTACAGCGTTTGTTGCTCAAAGTATTCTGGCACTACATAGGCTGAAAGAGTCATGGTATGAAACAGTATGTGCAGAGCTTCCCAATACAACCACGTTTGTTATTCCCTTAGGGACAAAAATGAATGACATCCATGTACCCTATTCCTAAATGTACTTAATCTCTATAATCTAACACTGATGTATTTATCCCCAATCTATTTTACTATAAATTTAATCCCTGAACTGGAAAAGCCCCTTTTCCTAGTGAATCACATTACAGTCAAAGTTGATTTCATCATTTAAGTTTATCAAGTTCCTGGATGGAACTTGTTTTGTACTCACCAAGACATTATGAGCTGGCTTCCAGTGAAAAGAAGATATGTCCTACTTTCCATCTATCTAATAAGTAAAGGACATCACTACTGGTGCTAGCAAGCTAATGGCTAAACAAGAAGGAAGATTATGTCCTGAAAAATGTCAAATAAATAGCAATTACTCCCTTAAAATCTGTGGTCAATGCGTATTGCGCATGGCAAGAAAGATAACTTTTATAGTTTTTTGGCCAGATACTGTACAATTATACTAGGGGTTTACCCTGTACAGGAGTAAATCCATTACTGAGATAAGTGATCTTCTTAAATCTGTATCTGAAAAAAGGTGTATACTCTAAACAAGATACTACAGTAGATGCAAAGTGTGGAAATTATTGGAAGTCACTTCACTCACTTCAGTCAAAAATTGACCCCAGTGGAGTTCTGTACCTTGGTTAGTTCCTGTATTTGCTCATTAGACCCAAAGTAAATGCTCAGCATTTGCCTAGCAGAGATGTACCCATGATGAATTACAAATTGTACAGTAGCTCGCAACAGAATTTTTTTCGCGGATAAACTGCATTATTTGGATTGCGGACAAATTTATACCACCCATCAGACATGTGCTTGTAGAATTCACTTTTCTATAAACTAATCTGTCTATTCACCATGAACAGTTCCCCACCATAGCTCCCTCAGTCTGAACTCTCCGCTACACTTTGTTTTAAATGTGTGGTTCCACAACCCCATGTTTAAGCACACTGAGAAACCAACCCATTCTTTGTCTTTACATGAAGCCATAGTTTTACGCAATGTAAAGATAGTTATTTATACGTAAAGGTTAAAACAAACAAACAAAAATGTTTTGAAAATCTCCCTTCGGGGTCAGACTGAGCTAAAAGCATTGCCCATCCAGAGTTGTAGTCTTTTTAATTATGGAAACATTTTGAACAAATGGGTGTGAGCCATTGGCTCAGTTGTCAAAATCCAGCAACCAATCTTTCACTACACCCCTTTGTTAGATTTAACAAAGTGCCATGTGATCTTGTCACAATTCATTTTGTGTGTAGTCAGTCGCAGTTGTCTTTTATAGAACCCATGTCTTTCAACAATGGCTTTGGCCATTCACAGATGGCCACAGAGTTAATGGCCAAAGAGTGAATGGCCATGGAGTTAATGTCCAAAGAGTGAATGGCCACAGAGTGAATGGCCACAGAGTGAGTGGCCTCAGGATGACACACAATAGTGGATTCGGGTTGTTTGTCTGTACTCTTCTCTTCTAAGATATATTTTTATTTGTTTACTCACTTTACCTACATATTGTTTCTTGCATGGACCAGAGATATTCAAGATATTTAAGTAAAGGATAAACAAAGACATTCTGTGTATTACCTTGGAACTAATGGATGACGAAACAGGGCGAGGTGTACTCAAGTCCCATTACAGAGTTTATTTTTCCAAGGTAATGTACTGACCTGATCGCTCATATGGTCCATGTATACCATGCAAAATTAAATGTTGAACCGCTTCTACACGCCAAAATCACCTTTTGCTTGCACACAGTACGCACTAAACTCTTATTGAAGATGACTTGCAAATTTGGGGGCATTGACTCCCAAATATAGAGGGATGCACTGTGCTAAGAACAATCGCTAATGGAGAAGTAACGTTTCCAGTGAGTTAATGGTTAGGGCTAAGTATAGGCAAGAAAAATGGCAAAAGATAGGTAGTACTTCAACTGTGTCATGAATCTGTCATATAAGCGACTTGGATGAATTATGTTTATCCTGTTAAAACAACATTTGTAATACCACACTACAAAAAACAACATGAGAAATCATTTAGCAGAAGAAATTACATGTTTCTGTTTATATTTACATGTTTTATTCATTAAGTTAGGCTTTTTCTTGTTTGATTTGATTGCTACTGAGGCCTCACGGTTGTTTGTTCCATTACTTAAAAATGTCTGTATAAATATAGAACTAATTGAGTGACCAGTTTGTGTCTGTAACAACCAAAACATGAATAAATAATCACTAATAGCACATCAGCATGAACAAATGCATACTTTCTACTAGCACTGTATATTGTTGCTTATGTTGTTGTTTGTTCCTTATAAACTTCAAAATGTATAAAATGTTTGCACAAAATGTAGGGATAGAACTCACAGATGAACAATCTGCAGGTATCGATTTATTAAGGAACAACAAAAGCAACCATTTACTGGTAGAAGTTGTGTTTGTTTAAATGCACATGTTTTATTATTGACTATGAGTTGACATGTTTTGGTTGCTACATACGCAATCTGGTGTTGTTCTATTAGATCTATCATGATAAAGAGTTTTAGAACTAATGGAATGAATGACCGTGTGGCGTCTGTTGCGGCCAAAACATGAAAAATAATAACTTAATTTATAAAACATGCAAATATAAACAAGTAAAATGCTTGCTTATGTTGTTCGTTGGCAAATGCCGCATAAGTGGAGTGAACAGTCCCATAACTGTTGTCCTTAATTGCTTTCTAAATGTGCCCTTTTACGTCATGATTAGGTATCTTTTATATCTGTGTCGAAGTCCTTCAACTGTCTACTGTAATATAACATGAATAAATGTACATTCCAGACCTCATTCTAACCAATTAGCAACAAGTATTCAACATTACTGTGGTATAACACTGGATGAAATCAATGTAAGAAACCATCTGGTAAGTCATTGTTTTCCAGTGGCAGAGCTTTAACAATTTACTCAGTCACTTAGAGCCCCTACAGCCCCCGCCCACTCCCGCAGTCCCCGCCCCCTCTCACAGCAGCACTTCCTCCCGAAGCCCCCACCCCTCCCGCTGCCCCTCCTCCAGCAGCTGACAGGTAGAAGAGACATGGTGCACGGGCACATGATGAATCTGACACGTACAAATATTTATTAAAAAAATCTTTAAAAAATGTAGAACTCTGCGCACAACTGTCAGCCTCCTAACAGGCTCTTCTCTCAACAGACTGTTTAGAAATGTATGCTGTTTGATAGACCACATGTCTCAGTTCAGTAGCTACCTGGTTTACAAGGTGGTCACGTCTGGAATGTACAGTACAGATTCTAATATGAACGGCAGTCACGTTCAACAACAGCAACAGACTCCATTACATTTCACTCAGGATGTAAAATCCAGAAGAGACAATGGTTTGCAGCCTACCAGAGTGCTAGACCATGCACGCGTATCCACAATCAAAAACACGCACACCATTCCACACGCACAATCCAAACCCTTCCTCTTCTTGACTTGGTGTTATTTCCCCCTGCATAATATATTGTGAGTATGGTGAATTAAATGGTTGCTCTGGTCTCTGTGGCAGATGGATGGGCACAGCTGGTGTTCCCCAGTGCCGCAGCAGCCTGTGCCATGGTGGGCCTGGATAAGGCTGGACGGGAGTGGATGCATTGGCCTAATGTATGCCAGCGCACGCTCCAGACAGCAGGGATGGACAGTTGGGATGTTTCTGGCTGTCCTCATCGCCTGGAACCCAGGTTCATGAGAGGGCTTGGTATAAGGACTGGAGGGTTCGTCTGTTTGTACGTTGGGGATTTCTGTTGGCGTGGGTGAGTACAGAAGTGTACCATCTCACGGCAACCTGTGTAATTTGTCCTGACGGTGGCGCAATGAGCCAATGGCTTGAACCCCGGTCATGCTGCTTGAAGCTATCGTTTCTTGTGTATTGGTATGGGTGGATAGCTAATGAAAGGAGTGCCAGTGTACGCCAGGCACAATTGATTGAATGGGTCTGCTAACTGGCCAGGTGAATCATATCGTTTCCCACTGCCCACACTCTGTGCCAGTTGGCACCCCGCTGAGCTGTCGCCCCTCCCTGGCACAGTTCTACCCCTCTCCCCATAACCCTGGCCACTTTCCCAGCCTTTCACACCAGCGGATCTGCTTGAAAGCCTCACTTCTGTGGTGATCAAACCTAACGGCACCCGTGTCCACTTCAATCCATTCGCTACTCAGGTTCCATGCCACCCACCAAGCACACAGAGAAAGGCTGCTGGATTAATCTCAATCACGTAAATGACATGAACAGATTGTAGGCGATTAGCCATGATTCAGTGTTACACATAATGTATGTTAATGTAGTAAACAACACATACGAACTTTGGATGTTAGCTAATGTGAAACCAAACATCAGCATGTCTAAGGCCATGCAGTGTGTCAACAAGAAGGCAGCAAGTACTGAATCCATTGTAAATGGCCCTCTATTTCCTGCTATTTGCTGCTGTTGCTGAGCGTTCCAGGTAGTTTGTGAGAGTGCGATAAAAAACATTTCTGTTCACATTCAAAAACTTTGCAGATGTTTAATCAGTGTTGAGTATATATATATATATATATATATATATATATATATATATATATATATATATATATATATATATATATATATATTTATTATTATTTTTTCAAGTTCTACAAGTGAAAAAAAGTTCAAGAATGACTCCATTATCATTGGTTATCGTTTTCTGTTGTGTTCTTGAGCTTATTTGTAATGTTTCATTTAGGCTGCAGGACACAGGCGAGAGGGGAACGGAGGACTATGAAATAACAAAAACAGAAACTACAACATCAAATAAGAAAACCCTGTTACATAGGTACGAAATCAACTAATGATTGATAATATAAACTATGGAAGGCTGAACTTAAATATGGACAGTGATGAGGAACTCATGTGATGGTAATACCATCACGGACCCCAACAAACTGGTGTCCGTGATCGAAATGAGGAAGTGAGGGCGTTGGATATCACTGGCATGGCCGGCTGCCATACAAGAACACGACATTACTTTCATGTTGCGAGTCTGAACGTAAGGTCTGCCCTTGATTTTTGTACAGAATGTTTCAGGGTCAAAAATAGTCACTGAAAGAGGATGTAAAACACTCTGTGAATCCTTTGATGCCCGTTCTGGGTTACAGAATTTGGATGCAGCCAAAACAGAATGACTAAGCCAGTTTTTATATAAAAAAATTCAATTTTATATTCACTCTCTTCATTTCTATGCTGGGGAAGAACTCAAATTATGTTGAGCATTATATCTGACATCAAAATTGATCAATGAGAGTTGTCGACAGCATGAGGAGACCAGAATAAAGAAATTTAACATGCTGTCTCTTCTCTGCACAGCAGCAGATTACACCACAGTAGCGCTTGGGCATCTCTAAAAATCACCCACAATCTGTAAAATATAATTCTGTTCTGAACATCAGCTCTCCAAAGAATGTATTTGTAAGAGACTATGGATGGACTCATATACTGGTAGCTTATAATTTAGAGAGACACTATGAGGTCATACCATTGTTTATGGTGCCCTGTAAATCTACCGTGAACATCTGTAAACAATCTATTATGAGCTGACCATATAAGACAATTCCCGCTTTATTCTTATTGTTGTCAACTCACTTTGTTTTGGCGTGGGGACTTCAACACTGTGTTAAGGGGAAATTGTTGTATTATTATTTATTATTATAAATATGTTATGTGTCATTCAAATACAAATCTTCTTTACTGTATGTGTGTCTGTATCTTAGCAGTTGAAACCGGGGGTCCACCTTTCTTTGTTCTAAGCAAATCACAAATTTAGAGTTAGCTATTTCAGGATGTCGTTCCAATGGATTCAAGTGAAGTACACTGACAGCTAGATAGTTATAATATCCTGTCAACCATTAGTCTGATTGTCAAACCTACCTGAAGTTTCCACTGAAGGAGTTGTAAGACCTGTTGAACATTATTTTCTTTGTTCACTAATTGACAGGCTGCTAACTGTAGCAGCCTAGATCCTGTTGGTTTCTTCCAGGGTGTCCCCTTGCCCCGTAATGGGTAACACATCCTGTGTTTGGGAAATGTATGTTGAGATGGAAACTGGAAGTTCCCTGTTTCATAACAAGTATGTTTTGCCTGAATGAATGCAGCCATTTGACAAACTTTCTGGGACATTGCACTGGACATGGTGTTGGAGGGCCTGTAAGAGGTAATCATCAATCAGCTCTTAAGATCAATTCCCCATGTCCAAGGTCACTGAAGGGGACATTGTCCTGCATTGGGCACCATCTTTCAGATGGGACGTTAAACAAGTGTCCTGACCCTCAGTGCTTAGATTCCATTTGCACTTATCATAGATCCCATTGGTATCATGGTCACCTAATAAAAATAATAGTTCCCAGCATTCAACTTCCTCAGTGACTAAAGCAAACAGCAAATGTGAAAAGTTATTATCACTAAATGAACCGAAGAGTAACATAGCCCTCTCTATAAGAGTGTCATCTAAATGACTAAAATATAAACGAATAATGTTACCTACCTTGAACATTCAGCAAATACCACACCTGTACTATCCTAGGGCAAACCTAAACTGGCACATAAACTGGCACGTATTTACAAAACCTTTTTTACATCAGCAGTTGTCACAAAGTGCTCTTACAAAACACCCAGGTTGAAACCACAAGGAACAAGCAAAAACAACAAAAGTACAGCTATTACTGTTTCCACAAGTGAATGTTTTCAATGAACAAACATCAGTAGTATATGCTAGTTACCACAGGCCCCAGTGCACGTTATTACTGTATGACAGGCCCTAAAGCTAGTCACTAGGTATGAAGCTCACACACCATTAGGTGTAGGCTGTATATATTTTACTATCATTGTGTTGGACTTTACAGTTGAATGAGTTACTTAGGTTATTTCATTGGTTAAGTAGAGGTCAAATGGAAAGCTATCAGGACTATGGATTGAGCTCTTACAGGTAACGTTAAACAGAGTGTCTATGTGCAAACGCACACAGTGGCTTTACGCAGATCTGAAAACACATACAATGAAACAGGCGCTCGGCGGCGACTCCGAAATGACATTTTGAATAGGGGCACGGCAGCCCATCAGATACCCCAAATCCTATTTGAATGGCATTCGATGAGCCATGCGTTGAGCAAAATCCTCGACAGTCTTTAATGTTCATCTCCCTGGCTCTGATGCTTTCAGTGGACATGATAGCCAGACCATTCCACATGTCCTGCCCCATGCTGCTCCTCAGGTAGGTCTTAATGAGTTTTAATTTGAAAAAGGATCGCTCGGCTGTTGCCACTGTCACAGGTAATGTCATTAACAATAGCAGGGAAGGCACACCTCACCAAAGGTGGATGTTATGGGGTGATGATCCACAATCAACATTTTGGCAAGCTGGGAGACTGAGGCCTGCTGATCTCTTCCCTAAAACAGGCCCTGGAGTTGTGCAACAAACTTTGATGCTGTGTCCCTGTTGTAGTGGTCAGACAGACGTTTTGCCTCGTTATATAGCTCATCATCGACTGCCAGCTGAAGGGTCATGGGTTGTAGTGAATCTGTGGGAGAGCTGGTTGATTGCTATGTCCAGATTGGCATTGAAAATGTTGACTCTGAAATAGCTTTCTGCGTTGGATAGGCGCTCATCTTCACAAAGCTCATCAAAATGACGTTTCGCTCTTCTTACTTTTTGAAGGTGTTCTAAGCTCCCAATTTATATGCGAGCATCTGTGCTGTCGTCTTTGGCCGACCAAAAACGCCCCGATCCTCAAGATTTGGATGGCGTTCTCCAGCAATTTCACTGTCTTCTGTATGTCTGGATTTGTGTCTTGGAGAAACAACAAGAAAAATGAAACTGAAATTGAATTTCGCCATTGTTTTCTTCAATCCCGCTGCATCACCAGGATCATCGTTCTTGTCACTGCTTCAGAGCTATTTTTGTCAATACCTTCATTTCGTCTACATATCTGTACCGTATAGCAGTAAGAGATTCATACCTAGGCGGTGCACAGTCGCTTCAATGTTATGTTCAATTGAGCTGAGACGTCTGTGGAGATGATACCAGTGAGCATGGCCCACCTTTTAATACAGAGGCCAAAGAACATTTACATGTTTTATGGTGTCATAAAACTGTTGCATCTCTGGAATGTTTTTGGTTGCACCATTAAGGAGCAAATGGCTCCTTTTACCTTATCCTGGCTTGCACTCCTGAATAAACCCCACTCATATTGGGCGCACTTTCATAGCTCTGCCCATGACATTTCAAAATATTAAGGCAATTTTTCGTAACGCTACCAAGGATTTGGTTTTCCAGCTCGTTTGCAGATGTATCAGCTGTCTCCCCAAATCCTCAATTAATTTAATATAAATAGGAATGTCCATTGGATTCCTTACTATGGTGACGTATCTGTATACTTGGCTAAATTGAGCTCGCCTGGACAGATCTTGAGTAGTATCCATAAGCACGGAAAAAATTGTGCTTTGATTATTTCAGCCGTTGAGTCCTGTTGAACTTGCTCTGACAAAATATTTATGAGCTCATTCTGGATGGAGGAGCTGAGGTATTTAACTGACCCCTCAGGCTGTTTGATCAAGTCATGCAGCACAGGGTCAGAGCTTGCCAGCAGCTCAATAATGTCAAGGAATTTCCCACTATTTGGCTGTCCCAATCCTATGACCCCGGTACACTAGGTTGCGAGTAGCCAATGTTAGTGTTAGATTCACTGTACGTTCCAGCACTTGTCTATAAAAGAGCGCCGTGTCACGCACGCCCCTCTTCAACTGCGCATCAATAGTGCCATTGAGTTTCCACGGTTCATACGCCACACAGGCTCCAACATGTAACAGAGAGGATTCATGGAGTAAAATTTTTCTGACAATCCCTTCACCCATGCATTTTTATTGAAGGGTGAACTATGGTCTCCAAAAAGCCAGCATGGCTCACAGTACACACTATCCAATTTTGGAGAGTAGCAAAGCCAGCTGTGCAGCAGTTTGATACCGGCTTTTATAGATGTATGATTAAAGCCTTCAGAAAAACAACGATTATGCTGATTTCTTGGGTAAGGACCACTGGGTTTACAAGTCCACGTAGTTATGATGTAACGTTTCACAGCAGCGTCTAAAACATTTTCATTGAAATGCCCTCTGTCTGTGGCATAAGTCTGCAGTGGCTATAGCTCATCCACCTGTTCTGACTGGCATTACCTCAACCGGGCCCTGGCCTCTGTCATCCCCAGTAGGTATTTGTACTTGGGTTGGGCCACTTGGGGTGCTGACTGCTCCTGAACTGCCTGGTTCTGACTCTGTCTCTGACTGGTTAGGCCTTCAACCCAGAATATGAATGTGTTTTAAAATGATCATTATTTCATCCCTTAATCACACATCGCATTATCTTGTGGAAAGGCATCTCTAGTCATTATCATTTGATCATCATGAAAACCTAACAACTAGCTCACATAAACCATGCACGTATAACTTGTCTTGAAATGTATATCCAACACTTATCTAACACATCTAGTTTACTATCCTAACATTAGGATTATCTTGAAGTGACATTAGATCTAGTGCTATCCAAATATTAGGATAATTCAGGACTAACATCAGGACTATATTTAGCTTGCAATCCTAATGTTACCTGCTGCATGGTTGTTGTACACCACTGATGGCAGCGATACTGATGCCAGCCAAACTGTTGCATTGCTGCTAGGAGGGGAGACTTGGGGGTCAAATGCGGGCTGTAAACAATAATAAAAGCCACATTAATCTAATTTAGGGAGCTTTGCTACCTCCTCTTTTCCACTCAAGTCTATTTTTGCTTTTGTGTTTGAAAAGCATGACTGCTGCTTGCTCGGCTTGCAGATGTGCTCAGCTTGTCTGTCTTGACGTTCAGATTTTGCACCTATACTAGCTATATCGCCACGTTATGATCAAGTAGAGACTTGACATTGGACAAGAACAATATTACCCAGCAATCACCATTGCATAGCTATATGAAAAAAATATCAAAATTCAATTAGAAATTATTCATTTAGTTGAATTGTTTTACATTGTTTATTTATAGTTTTCACTGTTTATGTTGAATTATTTTATTCTAGATAGCTATTTTACCCAAGAAAATGAAAACCATGACAGAGAAGAAGGGTTTGAGTATTTGAAGGCATATATAAAAATTTGCACAGCTTGAGTTTCTGAGGTTTTTAACATCAGCATATATCTGAGGTGTCAATCTATGCTATCGGACCTGTTCTTCTTCCAACACATAGTTGATGGGCCCATGCTCTCCTTGGGCCCCTGAGCCCCAGTGCGACTGCACTGCCTCTGCTGTCTGTATTTACGCCTCTGGGGGATTCATTATGTTTTTAATCCTGTACAGCTTGACGTGTTTACTAAACATTTTGCTTTCCATTTGGCATGCTAACATAATTTTTTCCCTCCTTTTGAATGCAGTCTGCAGCACACTTGATTAATTGCTGCATCAAACTCTACTTTGGTTGTATTTAATTGTTTTCATTGTCATTATGTTGTATTTCATTTCAGTAACCCATCACCCAAAACATATGTTACATTCGGCATCAACACGACATCCAAAGCAGCTTGGTCTTGCTCCCTTTACTCAGGCCAACATTTCTAAAATATTCCTGTAAGGTTGGTTACATATCCCTTACAGTAAAGTAAAACATATTGCAATATTCCTTTCTGTATGGGAAACAATTGTCAAAACATCAAAATAACGTAAATTGTATTACATTCCACTTTAATCAGAATTAACACCACTACTGCCATGCCCCAGTGTGTCCTATTCTTTCAGAAAGGCAAATGATTAAATGTGCTGCTGAATCGTGATTAACGTCACATAGATGTATACTGGCTGTCACCAGACACATCTTCACACTCTATTCTTCTTCCCATGACACACTCTTTCATCCCACTACAAAGGATTCTTCCAGAATCTGTTATATTCAAAACACAGTATGCTCACAACTTTATTTTGGTATAGATAGTGCTAACTCTTGTACAGATAATACTGTAGGAATAGTGGTGTTTGATTCCAAATTAATCCACAACTGAAAAATATAGATTTTATATTAATTAATTGAGATGATTATGTGAAATACTTTAAAGTGACTAGTTAAAATATTTCTGGCAAACCAAAAAAGTTTAAACTTAACTTTTTGGGGCAAGTGCACATGTTTGATTAAAAGTCTGTTCGTCATGTGCTGTAGGGCCACATATTTTGATTATCATTTTGCTTAATAAATTAATCGAATGTGAAGAAAAACACATTCCAGCATTAAATGAAAGTGTTATATTTAAAAACAAATATTTTCAATTGTTTCTATTCATATTGCAGAATGATTTTATATGTATCCAGAATGGTATAATAAAGAGATGAGGTGAAAATAGCAAAATGTACAAGAGAGAAGTTGAAACAGGGAATGGTAAAGCATCACTCCAAACCTTAAACTGTGTCAAATGGCTTTAACTGAAGTACACAGAAAACATCCCCATTCCACATTCAAACAAGTGGATATGTTTTCCTCAAAGTTTCTATTGCAGAGAATGTAATACATTATAGTATTTGCAAACTTTGCCACTCCTCGCATGATCCATCAGTAACAGTAATGCTTTTAGGTATCTAGCACGGCTTGACTATCAACAAATTGAACTTGCACCTTGGTGGTGGTAATGTTATGTTAATGCATAGCTCAGCCATGCATTCGAGATGAACGATGTCTCACTTCCGAACACAACTCAGGCCATGAAACCAAACTGAAACAAACTCTGAAAAGTATGTACGATGGCACACTTTTTATGGATTAATGTATGGTGCGGAGCCCTCTTTAACCTTAATCGTCACAACTCCAAACAGTTGTTTTTTTGTGTCAAGGGTTAGGGTAGGCAGGACACAAGGGGAATGTAAGGTAACATCCATTTATTCTTTACTGCGAAAAAGCACCAAAAGGCACAACAACCCATGAACTAACAGGCACAAACAATAACCCACAACTGAATGGGCTACAACTGCAACTTAAATAGGGTCCTGAATTAGAAGCAACGCGGGACAGCTGCCTTTAATTGGGGACAATCAAAACAGCAGCGCAGAGATTCCTAGAGGCACCTCTGAGGTCAGACCCTGACTGTGGCCCCCTGGCGCATAGAGATGCCTAGAGGCACACCATTCAAGACCTGACACTTAGGTATACATGCACCGCTGTTGTGCTCCTGTGCCACACCAGTTCAGCATTTTTCCTCAAACTGTCTTTTCTAATTCTTTAATGTAAATTGCTGAGGAATTGAGTTGTACATGTCATTCCACTGCTGTGGCCACAGTGTCCACCATTTTCTCAATCTTTCATTTTTTGCTAGATGTAACTGGAGGACAATGACATCTATTGCTAACTATTTGTTATCGCCCTTATCGATGTTGATAAGGTATTGCAGCCCTGGCGCGCTCATGATATTCCTAATGTAGCAGCACAATGCAGAATGATTCAAAAACGACCTAGATATCTTGCAAAGTCGTGTCAGATGAATATTGTTGAGACCAATGGCTCTATTAAATAAGGACAACCAAATGTACCGAGTGTTGGATTGTTCGTGCAATCGACAAAAGTATTGGCACAATGAATTAAAACAATACACTACTACATAAGTATATAGTTTAACTCAACCAATCATACCATGACATCACAGCCTGAAACTAAGATTTTCGGTGAAGCTTGTGAGGAAAACAATATCAGGAGTTGATAATGACTAGGTGAAATGCCTGACACATGTCAATGTTACCGACTGTATTTTTCTGATTTGGTCAATACAGATATATGCATATATATGTATTTTTATTTAATTATATCACCAATTGTCAAGGAATTTCTCAGCACAGTGTAGGGTTAACAATCATTATTTCAAGTCTGTTAGATACAGTACAATATCTGTCAACATGCTACAGCAACAAACTACGCTCCAATGCTACACTCCAACGACAAAACAACAAACATTTATTTCAAGCAGTTCATGAGCATATTTTCAAACCCAAATGTTACCTTTTCCTCTCTGGTGGTGTGTATAGGTTAGAAAAATCATATTTTTGTTATTAAGCTTAGCTAAATTAATTATACAGAAGTGGTTTGTTCTTTGCATCCACATAATCTTAAAGCAGACATAGAAAAAGATTATGAGAAAAAACCGCAGTGAAATGATTTCGAGTTAGAGAAATATTCTAATTCCCACTTATTTTTCTCTCCTCTTGTATTTGTGTCACTGCCTCATACATGGCGTGTGGGGTCTTTATGTGTGTAGGGTGTGTGTGTCTCTTGGGCTGTGTGTGAGTGAGTGGGTGTGTGTTTGTGTGTGTATGTGTGAGAGAGAGAGCATGTATGTGTACTTTGTTGACAGCTTAAAGCTTTAGCAATGCACTACTAGAAGATCATCCACCCCTTCCCTGCGTGTTTCAGACTGTCACACCACCTACAGACCCAAGGCAATGCGTTACAGTCAATGATTGGAGCTTCATCAATCATTCCCAGGTTGTATTTAAACTGTGGAATTATGAAAAATGTTCTTGTCACCACAACACATCTCAGAGACAGGGAGCTAGCTGAGCACCCATCCCATCCATTCTAAAGACAAAATATTTGGACCGTGCCCATGTACTGTATATATAATGCAAATAGGAACTGGAAAAAAATCAAAGCTAATGTACCATGGATGTTGATATTTGTTACATGGCTATGCCTTTCCTAATGATCCATGTGATGATAAATAAACTAGATTTGAATGGAATTCAATTCAGACCAGTCAAAAAAAGGTCATTCCAACAAAATACTGTGATCTTTGCCAAATTCACACTTCCTCTAATACACCTTTTACATGAAATAGCAAACATGATTAAATGTAATTGTTTTTGACACAACAGCCATTCCCTAAACCATGTTGTTATTTTCCCCAACAAGGTAATTCAATATATAGTGGGGCTGGCAACCACATTGCAGCATTAGCAGAAGGAAAAAAGTGAGGTGAGGGGAAACCCAACTTGATCTACTATTATCAACAACAAAAGTATATGTTAAAACATTGAAAGTGTTGTTACCTGTTGAGGTGTTTGTTGATTCCATGTGCTCCAACTGCTTAACACAACCACACAGTCTTTTTTTATAAAATAAAATATCTCACAAGTCCACAGTTTGAAAACGTTACTGTCTTGTGATAAATATTTTATTTGCTATGGAGATTAAACAGTATAAGTGACAATGTGTAATTCTAGGATTAGACCTGTGAGATAATGAAGGTGCGCATGGAGTGGACATTTCCCATGTTAAGTTTATTTTTCATTAGTATCCGTATCACTGGAACATACAACAATCAGCCATAACATTATGACCACTGAAATGTGAAGTTAATAACCCATTATAATCTCGTTATCTTGGCACCTGTCAGTGGGTGTGATATACTGTATTAGGCAGCAAATGAACATTCTGTCCTCAAAGTTGATGTGTTTGGAGCAGGAAAAATTGGCAAACGTAAGGATCTGAGCGACTTTGATAAGGGCCAAATTGTGATGGCTAGACAACTGGGTCAGAGCATATCCAAAACTGCCACCTTTGTGGGGTGTTCCTGGTCTGCAGTGGTCAGTACCTATCAAAAGTGGTCCAAGGAAGGAAAAGCTGTGAACCGGCGACAGGGACATGCGTGGCCAAGGCTCATTGATGCATGCGAGGAACAAAGGCTGGCCTGTGTGGCCCGATTCAACAGCCGAGCTACTGTAGCTCAAATTTCTGAAAATGTTAGTGCTGGTACTGAGAGAATGGTGTCAGAACACAGTGCATTGCAATTTGTTGCGTATGAGGCTGCATAGCCGCAGACCAGTCAAGGTGCCCATGCTGACCCCTGTCCACTACCAAAAGCACCTGCAATAAACATGTGAAAATCAGAAAAGGACCACAGAGCAATGGAAGAAGGTGGTCTGGTCTGATGAAAAATGGTTCAGGAAAGCAAAAATGGTTCTAGAATGGTATAAAGAACACAACAACGAGTTATGTTTTGGCTGGCTTCCATGAAAGTAAAACCACTTTCTTGTTCCAGAGACTCTACAGAATATAGATAACATATTTATAATGTTTTAGCCCCAACTGGTTATTTAAAGGAATGTATTTCCTTTATGAAGGTAACTTTCCACTGACTCATTTGCTTAGCTGATAAATAGCATGACTTTTGGGCATCTTACAGCAAAACTATACACATCCATGTGTTCCAAAGACTCCCCTGATTTGAATAAAGATTGTTTATATAGTTCCACCCATTTACTCATGGCGACTGTTTCTTACAGGACAACTGCCATTGGCGACTCTGGATGAGGTTGTATTTATCTAAGGCTCTGTGTGTCTGAGCAGAAAATTATGATGACCAGCGTGTTCACCTAGCTCTCCTGTTTTGATTAACATCTGTCTCATTAGGGCAACACACCTCAAAAAGACTGCAAATGACGCATTCTGGTAATGCATTTACTGTAATGGCTTATGTCGCCTAGTTGGCAAGATTCTGCTAAACACAGAAAAAAATGGTGTGACTAGCACAAACAAAACGGAATCAGGTGACACATAATGGCAAGACCAAATTAAATCACGCTCATGTGATGATAAACCCGTACCAATTAATAACTGTAATCAAATACAGTAGCAGCTGCATGATTCCAGACAACGCAATACACACGTCATTGCAGCTTCTGCTTCTTGCCGCTGATGAGAAGAAGAGATAGAGGGTGCCACAGCCACCAAGGCACACACTGAATTTGGCACATGATGATTTATCTTTGATCAAATCCAGCCTGTTTGTATTAATTCTTAAAAATACAAACCCAGCCCAGTCCAAACCTGTCCAGTTCTGTTAAATCCTGGACGGTTCGTTCTGAACTCTATCAAGCCTGGCCATGAAGCAGTTCTGGCAAATATGAAATAGTCTTGTCCGTCTCTTTACTTGGCCTGCAACGTAATCATAGACCACACAGATATTATATAGGAAGGCCAGATAGTTGTAAACACTTAAGCTGACTTTCTTTCTCAAAATATTTTAAATGATCAATGTTTGAACTATTTTGAATTTTTACATTTAATGTTATTAATGCCAACTTTGAATGTTTTGAATGAAATGTAATTAATAATTATTAGTTATTATTATTACATAATATTATTAGTTTATTATGATCTTTATTCTCTGGCCTCTTGGATGGCAGTTTATATATTGCCTCCATGGTTGTTTTCACATTTTGATTTGAACAGTAGCTAGGATTTAATAAATTAAATCCACTAATGTAAAACCAAATATGTATTCTATATTTCTCAACATCTGCCGCACAAATGGCACCATATGCTGTATTGTGCACTACTGTTTCCAAGAGATTTGTCCTGATCAAAGGAAAGAACTGTATAGAGCTAATCAAATCTTACCCTTTGAGATATAGAGCATGCTGGCATTCTGTTTTACCTGATAAATCACTGCTCACACCTGGTGTCCTATGTTTAAATTGGTCCCACAACAATATTAGGTCCTAGCCTTGTTCTAGAACATCACAACCAATACACACATAATGGCTAACAATATGACATCCCATGATGAAGTCTAAAACTATTCCCTACATTGTACCACATCTGCTCCAATGCCGTGCCAGTGTGACGACATTGGTTCATTTTATTCCATCAATGGAAAACGAAACCTTGATGTTTTCTGAACCCGATGAAGACTGTAAACTTGTCACTGTGTTCCTCTGCTTGCCAACAGCTGTGCCCAGAGCACAGACCATTGTCAATCTGGTGCTCCAGTTTATAGCTCTATAATGCAGTCATCACTCATGCTGTCAGTGACCATCACGTGTTTCCGATTAGCCATGATGGTGACACTGATTTATTCTTCAATCCTGTCTCAATCCTGAGTCCTAAATGACACGCTTTCTCTATATCCATTAGTGCAATATATTAAACCATGTTCCATGAATAGGGAATAAGATGCCTTTTGGGACAAATACAGACTTGCTTATACTTTGGAGTAAAAAAGTCAGCATTCATCTATTCATGTAATATGTGCCTGATAAAACCTCTTTGCATGTGATGACCTTTTCTGTTTTTTTGTCTATTGTACTGGACACACTTAATAAGACGCATCTGTTGTTTGGACTTCTTTAAGAATGCCACAAAATGGTCAACTTCGTTGGGAAGATGTCGATGATCCGCAGAAGTGGTTTCGGGACCTTCTGGGATGATATTAAAGGACCCTGGATGTTTTCCCAAATCACTGTCAGATCTGGGGACAACTCAAACAACAAACAACAATTTTAACAACAACAACAGTTGTGTGACTTTTTGTTATGGTCTTGTGTAGTTTCTCCTGTTTCAGGTTTGTCCTCGGCTAAACCCAGAGGACATTTTCAGGGCGTTCTTGGTATGTTGTGTCATAGCCTCCTTGAGCGTTGGCTAGTAAACAAGATGGTAACAAACAAAAAACAATTTTACCTTTGCAAAAACCTTCTAGGCCCTGATTTACCACTGATCCATTCACAGGTTTTTGGAAAAGTAAAGGAAACCCAGACATAACGTTTTTTATATTGTGTTTCTAGATAAAAAGTAGATTTATCTTTTATAGATGAGCCCTGCATTAACACATAAAAACACACAAACTATCAAACACAGCAAAAGAACATTTAGACTGTAAACCACAATCACAGAGGGACCACAATCACAACCTAAAGGTACAAATCCTCCTCATTTTAATGTATCTTGGAAATTATTCTGAATTCCAAACAATGATACAATGAATATAACAATTCCCCAAGGCAGTGGAGATTGAAGGGATCTCCAAAGTTATCTATCACTGAGAATGTGTCTGAGAGCTTATACATTTACAGAAAAGTAAGGACGGTCGCTCTTTGTGCATAAGACTTTTGTGCATGAAAAGCATGGAACACATCAATATATTTCTGATACAGAGTGTAGCAATGTTTGCTTAAACTTGCAGCCATAATCATTCATTATCTTTCTGACACACTATGCATAATTTCATTGTGTATGTTCATTCAAATCATTCATTTTGTTTCACAGCCTATAGATATTCCTGTTGCCCCATCTCTAGATTTGAAACCAGTTTTCCTTCCAACAATTTCTTTTTTATTGAGACCTTCTGAATACTTTCTGGTTGGGCATGCAATGGGATTATAGTCAACTGACACTCCAAAACCAAATAGGTATTTCTGTAATAATGCAAGACCATAATTACAAATTGTTACAAAATTGTGAAAAATAAGTAATAAAATGTTGACAAATTCTGGATATTACGGTATTTGCAGAACATCTGAATAAATTTGATTAGCAAGACATCAGTTAACAAGAATTAAAAAATCCTGACTTAACATCCTTTTGATACTGTTCACTAATTTAATAGTTATCCTAAAGTTGGTACTTTATGTCTCTTCTGTCAGCTAAATACGGTTGATTGGGTTATTTACAGTTAATATAGTTAATCATGCAGTGTTTCAGAAATTTGACCTGTGGGACTGCCTCAAATGTAATCAAAGCTGCAAGCAGTGATGAAAAAGTTTAGCACTCTGCATCTATTGGCCTTGGTGGGCCAACTTTTTTTTGGTGGGACCCATAACGCACCAAACGTTCACAGATTCACAAAATGACCCAATAATACTTTTTCCTGTCTAATCGTGCCCCATGTAGCCAGGTTGAACCAACGTTTATGAATTAGATTGATTCATAACCCTGAACATGTGTGCCAGATAATCAGTAATGACACTGAATGACATGGATAAAATGCTATGTGGTCTGTGACAGGATTTATGACATTTACATTAATTGAATTATAACTCAGTAATCAGTATCTTATTATACTAGTCATGTTCAAGCACTGATTAAGTTGGTCTACAGATGATTTTCATCCATAGATATCAAAAATATAGTTTTGGCAAGATTGGTACTAATGGAGTGGTGTTTGAATGGATCTATGTGCAGGACTGTACATCAAATTGGTGTGATCACTATTGATGCTTGTTAAATGCTAAACCCCTAATTAAAAAAGAAAAGGTATCTTGGTACAGTATCTCTCAGTTCTGGTATGTGGGACAGAAAGAATTTGCAGTTGTGGGAAAAGTATCCAATCGTCATACTTAACAGAATGACGCCCAACTTAACAGAAAAATGAGTGACTTAAGTGAAAGTGACAGTCACCTAGAAAAATATTTCTTGAGTAAAATATGTGGTTTAAATATGCAGTACTTCAGTATCAAAAGTGCATGTGGTGTAGGGGCTAGAGACTGATTTGGGATTTAAGGATAGGCTTTTTCTAAACTTGTCTTTCTTGATTCCTCACATCCTCTTACTTTGCCTTTTCCTAACTGGATTGGAAGAGAATATCCTGTGCATTCCAAGAAAACAGGGACAAAGCATGTGAGGAAGTAAATAGGAAACAAAATGAAAGAAACAAATTGTAAAACACATGTCATATCACTAAGTGTACTTATGTATGCTTTATGTACATAAACATATGCATTCTCTCAACCCATTTATCAGGATATGAGTGTATTATTCTTCATATTACGGGCACAAGAAGACTGAAGAGTGCCTTTGTTCCTTTTGATAAGCAAATGTGTGTTAAGTGTGAAATGATTATTCACTAAATGGCTCTTTGCTGACCTCATACTTGAAATTGTATCTTAATGCATGCACATACGTCTCCAGTCAAATAAAAAAATTATCAGAGAAACATTTTAGAATGTATTTTTTTAATAATCTTATATCTGTAATAGAGTGGTTGAAGGCCTGTACTATTCTTAGGTCGCTGGTAACGGGTTTGGATGTTTGCCTCAATAAGTGAATGGGTGGTGCCCCTTTCATAATAAAAAACTATGCTAGTATGATTTACATCATTAACTGGTATGACTGTGACAGTAATTGCCAAACAAAACTGTGTAAATGATTAATAAAGAATGAACAAAATAATACTAAATTACTAAGGAATGCTGAAGGCAGAAACTGTCAAGCACAAAGTCGAGGCCTGAGGATGTTGGAACTGGCTGCACTAAAACATCATATTCATTACAGTTTAAATGGTTGTCTGACATCTTTTGCCACAGTTCTACATTGATCCCATTAGTATGAAAAAAATCAGAAAATGCTAAGATAATAAAATGTCAATGTATTGCAATGATGCTTCGCACCTAGAGTCAAAACAACTTGAGGGATCCTTTCTTACAAACCCCTCTTTTGACTTATTAAACCGCCTGTGGCTGTGCTTGTTTTTTTAAAGAATGAAATCACATTTTTAGATTTGTCATTCATCTTATGCACACACATGGTGCCTGAACTGCGAGGCTGAACTGCATCTGTCGTTCCATCATCTGATGGCTTAGATGTGAATTGTATAAAATGCTATGTCATGTGACATTAGCTGAATCACTTCTAATATATAAAACACTCATGATACCTAAATAACTGGTTATTCTGGCTGTGTTTACAATTAATTACGATCTTGGGCAAAATAGCTGATCTGTCAAAATTACTGGATCCAGCAAGCCAAAGACAAAATTCTTCCAGTGAAACTGACATTAACCAATGATGAAGATTATCAAATAGAGGTTTATGCATAGACCAGGGCTACTCAATCCTGGTCCTGGACATCTTCCATCTAGGAGGTTTACTCTACAGCCCCAGCAGTCACAAACCTGATTTAGCTTTTCATCCAGCTCAATATTAGAATCAGGTGTGCAAAATTAGGGTTGGAGAAAATACCTACAGGATGGTAGCTCTCCAGGAACAGGATTGAGCGGACCTGGCATTGGCCATGAGCTGTGCCAAAAGCTTTCTATCCCAATACATCTATCTAAAACAGTGTTACTCAACATAGTTAAAATATTTGGGATGTCACACCAAAGATATTGTAGCCAAGTCAAAAAATGTGCTTGTTTTCAGTTTACCCAAACTTATTACCTCTTTTGGTCGAGTGACCTAAAGATTTCTAATATCAATTGTTTCAAATTACAACACAACCAGTCATAAAGATTGCTTTTGAATGTCAGTCCCTTCTGCACCAGGGACCCACAAATTGATGAATGAGAAGAGATGCAGAAAAGTCTACAGAAATCCGATAGAAAACCCCCTTCAAAAAATGTATGGGGGCGCTATGTCGGTAGAGAGTACTGAGAAGACCATCTGCCCCGCTGCCTTCGCCCCCCAGAAAAAAAGTATTTGAGGGGAGCTATCCGCCAGACAGTCACTTGCTCTGTATCCCAAGTCCTCCATTCAACTATCGGACCCAGCAAGTGTTTGGGGAAGAGCACCCTTGTGGTCCTGTTCTACCTCACTGAACGGTTGTCGGTTCTGGGTTTAAGCATCGGCCGGCCCTTCTTGTCTGTTGATGTTTTCTGGGTCGGCTGTTCTTAGTTGCCTATGGAGCCCTCCTTCCACATTTCAACAAAGCTCCGGGATCTGCAGCTGCCAGCTATGCCTCCTACCCACAACGTTACAATCAGTATATTCAGATGGTCTTCCAGCTCTCATTTCCCCATTTCTTTGTAGTGCGTGCTGTATTTTTGTACTTGTGTTTTTTTCCCACAGCTTCATGTCCCTATACATAAAGCAGAACAAAAAATATATAATTAAGAATACTGCATGATAAATATAGATTAGCAGATTTGTACCTGTCTTTCCTTTGGGACAAATGTGCCGGGGTTCAGACTCAATGGGTGCAGGCCCAAATTAATCCCTACATACGACTTGTTAATTGTTTAAAGTATGTTTTCTAGAACACAAAAATAGCTGCCACCACTAAAAACACTGACCAGTAAGCTAGCTAGCTAAAGAGATTGGGAAATGTGATCACTTACATAAGAGTAGTTTAGTGTTTGTATCATTTGTAACATATATGCTTGTCTGCAGCATGCCTTTGCTAGCTAAATCTGGTTTTGCAAGGACATTGCAAGCATTAATGACCACACATGGATCACATTTTTATAATTTCATACGCCAATTATCAGCAAGATTTCCAACTGTGGGGGATTATTTTATAAAATGCATAAATAACCTTATACCTATGAAAATATTAATGTGCAGTGTATAATCATGTAGTTTTATTCTAAACATATTAACGTGGAATCCACACTCACAGTAAATTACTTCTGGGATAGGACGAATTATACATACAGACAATTTCTATGTTCATCATAATATATGGGTCTTATGCGAGAGAGATAGATGAGAGATAGTCATGAGCAGGCAATTACCTTGAGCCCAGAGAGGGGCATTTCTAAAGTTTACTGTCTTTGTATCCACTGTTGGGGTGTCCTGAGTGTGGCCCATGAGCTGGTCATAAAGCGTACTCTGTTATAAGAGATGATCTGAGTGTGGCCCATGAGCTTAACGTAACACTTACTTTGTGGACAATGATGGACATGACCCAAGTATGAACCATGAGGAGGTTGTGAATTATTGTTGCAAATTATGAGCATTCAGGGAGGTAGAAGATAAGAACACACCCCATCTGGGGGGGTTGCCAACCAAACAAAGTCAGATGGCGTAATGTGTGAAAGTTCTGTATAAAAGCCATGGTCCGGACTCAGAACATTGGGGTTGTATCTGCAGAAGGACCTGGCTTTAGTGCCTGTCATTACTGTATGATTTTCCTTAAAGTCTATTGGATTCACGAAGTCCTGAGTTGAAGTGCATTTGTTTTTAGTAAAGAGTGGTTGATTTTCCACGACAAAACAAAAAACATCCGGTAAATAATGTTGCATGATAATCTGTTACAATTGCATTTTCCCTGTCTTTTGATGGCATGTACTTACTCTCAGTGCATGTAAACTGTTACACAACATAGCGAATAGGGTGCCATCTGAAATATACACTCCCAGATCGTTTACTAGATGTTTAGGGGAAGATACAATGAGAGAAAAAATATTTGATCCCTGGCTGATTTTGTGCGTTTACCCACTGAGAAAGAAATTATGTCTATAATGTTAATGGTAGGTGAATTTGAACATTGAGTGACAGAATAACAACAGAAAATTGCATGTTGAAAATGTTATATATTGATTTGCATTTTAATGAGGGAAATAAGTATTTGATTACCTCTCAATCAGAAAGATGTCTGGCTCCCAGATGTCTTTTATACAGGCAAGGAGCTGAGATTAGGAGCACACTCTTAAAAGGAGTGCTCCTAATCTCAGTTTTTTACCAGTACAAAAGACACCATCCCACAGAAGCAATCAGTCAATCAGATTCCAAACTCTCCACAAT
This sequence comes from Esox niger, assembly GCA_016801105.1. NCBI lineage: Eukaryota > Metazoa > Chordata > Actinopteri > Esociformes > Esocidae > Esox > Esox niger. The sequence goes on from JACXGJ010003040.1 coordinate 48,259, forward strand.
GGCTACGACCAAAAAGCTGTCCAAGGATCTAAGGACAAGATTGTAGACCTACACAAGGCTGGAATGGGCTACAAGACCACCGTCTTGGTGAGAAGGTGAAAACAGTTCTTGTGATTATTGGCAAATGGAAGAAACACAAAAGAATGGTCAATCACCCTCTTTCTGGGTTTTCATGCAAGATCTCATCTCATGGAGTTGCAATGATCATGAGAACGGTGAGGAATCAGCCTGGAACTTCTCAGTAGGATCTTGTCAATGATCTCAAGGCAGCTGGGACAATAGCCACCAATAATACAATTGATAACACATTACATCGTGAAGGACTGAAATCATGCAGTGCCCTTAAGGTCCCCCAGCTTAAGAAAGCACATTTACAGGCCCCTCTGAAGTTTGCCAATTTACATATGAATGATTTAGAAGAGAACTGGGTGAAAGTGTTATGGTCAGATGAGACCAAAATCGAGAATGCTGCCTATGACCCCAAGAACACCATCCCCACCATCAAACAAGGAGGTGGAAACATTATGCTTTGGGGATTTTTTTCTGCTAAGGGGACAGAAAAACTTCACCTCATCAAAGGGACGATGGACAGGGCCATGTACCATCAAATCCTGGATGAGAACCTCCTCCCTCAGCCAGGGAATTGAAAATGGGTCGTGCATGGGTATTCCAGCATGACAGTGACCCAGAAAACATGGCCAAGGCAACAAAGGAGTGGCTCAAGAAGAAGTGTATTAAGGTCCTGGAGTGGCCTAGCCACTGTCCAGAACTTTATCCCATTGAAAATCTGTGGAGGGAGCTGAAAGTTTGAGTTGCCAAATGTCAGCCTCAAAACCTGCAAAGAGGAGTGGGACAAAATTCCTCCTGAAGTGTGCAAACTAGTGGCCAACTACAAGAAACGTCTGACCTCTGTGATTGCCACCAAGGGATTTGACCCTAAGTACTAAGTCATGTTTTGCAGATGGGTCAAATACTTATTTCCCTCATTAAAATGCAAATCAATTTATAAAACTTTTACATGTGTTTTTTTAAATTTCTTTGTTGTTATTTTGTCTCTCACTGTTCAAAAAACCTACCATTTATATTATAGACTGATCATTTCTTTGTCAGTGGGCAAACGTACAAAATAAGCAAATACTTTCTCCCCTCACTATACAGGTTAATGCTCCTTCATAATGGTATATTTGAAAGAACACAGTACTTTGCAAGACCCACACTATTCCTGTAGACAACAGCCACATTTACAAAATCTAATTGATTCTGGTTAAATACAAAATCACCTCATGGAGGTTAGTACAGATCCAAAAACAAAAGCTGCACCATGAAGATGAAGGAGCATCATGAATAATGTTCTTCAAATGCAACAATTGGGATATAAAAATATTTGTATATCCAAATCACTGAATATCCTCCAAAGCACAGTAAAGTCCGTCATTACAAAACATAAAGAATATGACACTTTGCATATGACCAAATCTCTTCCACGTGGGAGACTCTGAGACCAAGTGTAAGAAGATGTGGTTTGTCTGATAAGACCTTTTTGGCCTCATTGCTGAGCACAATGTTTAGCGCAAGCCTTACGTTGCACATCTTCCTGAGAAACACTATCCCCACTGTGAAGCATGGTTGTGGCAACATTCCGCTATGGGGATGTTTCTCTGCATCAAGTCCTGGAAAGCTTGTGAATTAAGAGGGCAAAATGAATAAAGTAATTTACAGATAAATCCTGGATGAAAACCAAATGAAGTCAGCTAGAAACATAACACTTGGAATAAGATTAATCTTCCAGCCGGATAATAACCACAACATACAGCCAAAGCCTGGAGTGGCTTTAAAACTAAAAGGTCAATGTAATGGCTGCCTCCATCAAAGCTCAGAACTCAATCCAACTGAGAATATGTGGAAAGAGTTAAAAATTGCTGTTCACCAAAGGTCTCCAGCTTGAACCAACTTGACAAAGCTTGAGCAATATTGCTAAGGAGAATTGACAGCATTTGCTAAATGTTTAAAGCTGGTAGAGGCTTATCCAAATTCAGTTATGGCTGTAACTAATTTCCATTTAGATTTCATATTGTAGCTCAATAAAACATATTCGATTATAAGGGATGTTAATCATTTTTTAGAGCCACTGTAACTACCTTGCATTTCACCTTTGTTTTCTTAAGGCCTGTGTTTGTTAAACAAATTTGACAAAGGAATGAACAAGTTGCATCTATTATTCTCAATCTTGAAGTGGTGTCTCCAGATTGACTGTGTCGTAGGGGCTGTTAAATAAAAATGATCGGTCTTGAGTCCAAAGTTCTATAAAGGTTTTTTATTTTTACATGCGCATGGGATAATTGATATACGGCCACCTAGTATGACTTCAGTCCGAGTAATCAAAGTATCTAGGTACGACAGGCGTCTTTGTGGCATATTCACTGACCACGCCACCAACTCAAAGTTGTCACACATTGAACAAAGAACAGATGCCAGGTCATTCTCTAGTCAAGCTGATCTCTTCAACAGATAAACAGAGAACCCAGAGGTCTGTTGATTACTCATTGACCTAGGTCACAGCATACTAAATGAAACCACCATAGAAATGAATATAAACTCATAACTGCCAATGTAATATAAAATAGCACATTATATTGCTTCACAATTACTAATTTCTATCACTGGGCAGACCTCTGTTGCACTTACTTTCGAACCATCAATTATTGGTCGGATGAATACAATTTAAAAAAATTGCTAGCAATAGGCAAGACTATGTAATACTGGCGGTGACAAGCATACAGTAGGGTTTGCTCATAACATAACAACATTCAGTGGACAACATTAATTTTTTCCCCCTTAGAGATTTCACTTTGTTTTTCAATTGAATTGTTCACATTATAGGTCACATTAAAGGTGGAAAAAGTTCTGACATGATTTATCTTTGTCTCATTTCTTAACATCACAAACACCTGGTATTTTAACATGGGTGTGTGGACTTTCAATATCCACTGTAGCTGTAAACAATTAAATATTGACACAATGCAGTGTTTTATAATATATTGTACTGTCCAGTGCAAAGCAACGATATGGCAGATTGGCAGAAATTGTATCTAGATCGATTGCTAGACCAATAACTAGCTATCTAGGAATTCTGATTCACAACTTGTTTGGAGAAATTACAGAGAAGGCTCACCTAACCAGATGTCTTCATAAACATATGAACAGGCACGTACACAGATTGACCCCTGGGGAGGGGGGGGCTTGAGCCACTGCCCTATTCTCCTCAGACTCAACAAAGTGCCCTCTTGGCCGATGTTTAATAATTGTATTTTCTATACAGCCTCTAAGTGGCTGTCACGAAGAAAAGACATGCACCCCGGTGTTAGATGGCTTCATTACTCTTGAGCTATTCCTCTGGTGCAGAACAGGGTGCATGTTTATGAGTGTATGACTGACTGATGCTAACCTCGTAGCCTGCTATAAATAGTTTTGTCTAATGAATGCATGTACACCAGGATCCAGATCCCCACAACATTATGGTAGAGGAATAATCCTGGTGACACTGATGAGTGTCATATCTGGTGACACTGATGAGAGCATCATGTTTACTTTTTGATGTTCTAATTACAGGATGTTATCCGATAAATTATTTGTATGTATTGCCGCTTTTAAGCTATACGTTTATCTGTGAAAGAGCTGAAGTGTGAAAATTAAAAACACAATGTTTAAAGTGTAGTAATGTTTCAGCATGTCACTGATTACAAAGCATTTTACTGGGATATAAGAATCAGCATAAATGCTAAAAGGCAAGGACACCTCAGTGAAAAACAAAGTAAGCTGGCAAATAGGTGCACGTGTCCATTGTCCATGTGTGTGTGGATATAATATTTCCCTGTGTCATGCTCAAACTACTTTTTCCTGACATCATACAGATGTTGTACGGTACTCTATTTCTCAATAATAAATAATAAAATATAGTCAGCATAGAAAAATTATACAGAACATGAAAAGAGTAGGGCCTGTTGATTTAGGATCAAGATTGCATTTATAATGACCCAAAAAGCAATATACAGTATTCTGTTAACTGCATATACTGTATATAATGATCTGATTAAATATCTTAACAGATTTACCATAGGTTGGGCTCCCAGACACAGATGACTATAAATGGATAAAGTCTGTGCCAGCATTTTGGACCAGTTCTAGGTGTTTTAGTCCATGTCTGTGTTAGCAAGACCAGCACTTGATGATAAACATGTCAGATAAGTGTGATTACAAATTTGACTGCAACCTAAATAGCACAAAATGTCTACATGCTTGCTATTTTCCACCTTTCCTATGCCCAAGGTTATATCACCAGCGGTGGATTGACATTTTGTCGCCCAAAAAGTAATTTGCATCTAATGCTAGATAGTGCCGGTTACATGCTAGCTAGCTGTTATGTCTCTGGTGCTTATCACATTCCAAGGACTGCCGTCAGCAGTAGGGAAGCCATATAGCATGAGTTATTTTGAAAGACAATAGCAAGGAATATCGCAAATTCTATCTATTGTCAGTCAGAGCATGCTATTTTGTGATTTGAATGATTCAATACAAAAGCAGTAGCCTAAAACATTTACAATATTCAAGCATGTCAAACAAACCAATTTTAATTTAGTAAACATTTGGCCATTAACACTGTGCTGTAAAAGTTGTGTGATGAAATTCCGCATCCGTGCAGCCCTCCTACATAGGCAAACAATTGAAATACAATTGCAACACAGGGTGTTCTGCCCAACACCCAGAGCTGTGGTTGACAGTGTAAAAGGTCACTGAAAACCTTTTTTGCTGGCCGCTAAAAACATGGTACCTTTTAGTATGGTAGGAAAAATGCAATGTTTCTACCCTGCTGTGTTGTTTTTATTTGGTCTGCAACCAAATGTTGCATAAATGGTCTATGTTGTTACCATTTATGCTCTTGTCATGCTGTGATGTCTTCTTTTTCTTTTCTAGTTTAGTGGTGTCTGGTTCATTGACGGAACTAATTGAGGGAACTAATTCAAAGTCTGGTTTTAATCTCCTTACACTCTTTGTCTTGCCAAATGGCTCTGGTAATTTCAGCTATTTCCGGTGGAGCTCCTAGTTTCTGATTAATTTGTGTTCCAACACACAATGGAATATTTCAAAACATCTCCGGATAATTTGTTTGAATACACCAGCAAAATTTACATTTCATCTGACATTAGTTTGTAGCAGATCATTAGCCAGTAGTTTGGATGTTTCAAAGGTCTGCATTTTAACAGTGAATAAATACAGATGTATTATTGTTGCTTCTTACTCTAACAGCTAAAGAAAACAACACCAGGGGGGAATCTTTTAGTGATTTCTAACACAGTAGGCTTTTTTATTTTATGTGGCATATGTCTAACTTTACAGTACATCGCTTTGCTTAGTTTGCTTAGATGTTTTTCTATCCTTGTGGGGACCTAATAAATATGTTACCTATTTCCTAACCCTAAATCTTAAACCATATCTTTACCCTTATGCAATAACCTGCATTTTATGCCTTTACTTAAACTAGCCATGATGCCTAATCCTAACTAGTAATGCCTGTACCGAAATGTAGCCCCTATTTTAACAAAAAGCCCAGTTGTATTTTTGTTCTCCCTAAACCTAACCCCTGAGCCTGAAATCACATTTTCCCTTGCGGGTACAAGCCAGAAAATGTTGTAGGGAAAACACTTTCAGATTTTTCTGTCTAAATTGGGACATCAGTGGAGATGTTTACACAGACACACACGTATACAGTACACAGCAATAGAAAACAGTGACCAGAGATTGGGAACTGAAGGTTTTCTTGTTATCGAGATTCCGCTGACAGTGTATTCATAGTGAAGCTTGCTGAATCATGCTGCTTGTGGTTTGCAAGGCATACTAATGAGATATATTTTGTCTCATATAGCTTGCCATTCAGCCTGGCAAAATATGTTATAAACTACTGCTCTGCACAGTACCAGCTTAACTTTCTGGGGGAACTGGGGAGGATAGTGGATACCAGTGATGTATGAAATAAAATGTCTGCTTCTCTTCTGAAGAATTTAAGTCTTGTTCTGATTGCACAGATTATCACCATTGTGCCTTAAGCTGGAATGCAATTTGTATCCTTTGGGAAAGTTGAAGGAGGGATCATAAGTGTAACTAATATTAGAATAAAAACACACAATAAGGCACAGAAGAACGCTGAGGTATTGTGCAGTAAAAAGCACTAACTGTTTATCCATAAAATTAACATAACCAAAAGAAAAACACCAGGGAAACACACTTTAAACTAAGTGTGTATAAACATTGGGTTGCAGAAATGAACGATGGGTCTGGGGCTACCTTCCAGAAGGTTTTTAAAACCATTTTCCAGGATTGTATATTTTTTTACTTGATGTAATACAGCATATACAAGATTTTACTAAATTTACTAAATCTTAAAAAGAATAGAGGCAGAGGAGTGGATTTATTTGCAATTTTTTAATCGGTACCAGTGTAAACACATTATTTCCTTTTGGTGCTGCAATAGAACATGTTTCTTGAATAATCTACTTCTTACAACCGCTGCCAATGGAACTGTTGTTTGTTTATGGAAAAGTTATAGCCCATACCAGCCAATTTTCAGCAGATTTTTCTTTCTTTGTTTTTGCAAGTTCCAACTCATAACTTTGTAACAGTCAGGAAAAACACAGGTGCAGACATTCAATGAACTCCAAAAGTATGTGGACAGTGTTCTTAGTTTTTTGTAGTAAATTGCAGAATTATTTCAAATCCTTAATGCTGGGATTCAAAAACAATTGTCATTGTCGAAATACTTCCCTCTAGCTCCCTTTTTGCACTGTTTTTGCACAGTGATGTCCGACTTAAGAGTCCACTGGTATACAACTTCGGAAAAGATTAAGAGACCGCTGCACCTTTTTCTTTTCTTTCCAAAAAGGAAAGTCTGTTCCCCACTCAAAACCTTCCTTTTCGGCTTTTTGGGAAAGGAAAGTAAAAGGTGCAGTTTTTCCGGAGCTGTAAGGCTTCACACATCGACTATGTTACAGGGTAAAATTGTTGCCAGTTGCTTTGTGAGATCAGATTTGATCACTGGAATATCCTTCATTGGCACTGCCAGTTCAGACAGAAAACCTGAGTACTCGTTGTTCAGCCACGTATCATCTGATGCCTGGGATCGCTCCTACCACAATATCAGATTTCATTTTGACTATTTACTTGTCAGGTTACTCGCTCAGTCAGATGTTGTTCATACTAGAATGTGGTTGCGAATCCACCCACCATCCCTGCCTCCATCTGTTTGGTTCTGTGTTTCAGTTTCAAGAGGGGTTATAATGAATAGTTACACTTAGTGGATTTAGTAGATTTCTAGGAACACAGAGTGAATAACATATGATCGAGAGGAGCTGTTTGAAGCTAGGCATCTGCATTCTTTTTTTATTGAAGAGATGCAATTGATAGTCAATTGATAATGGATATAAGCATTTATGAACACACAGGAATCTAGAAAAGTACTTAAGAAAATGGGAATACTTCTCAGATACAGGAAAGCCCTTTGAACACCTTGATCATTTGCTAGAGATTTTTTGACTAAATAGCTTTTAATTTTAATTTTCTAAAATATGATTGTATAGGAAATAGCTTTAAAAGACAATATAATAATATATTCAATATATTTCAATACTTTTTGATATCCACAGTGGTTTCCATGTTTAAGTAAGCCCATTCCTTTTCTTCCATGAACACTCCTCCCACCCAAGCAGTGTCCTCTACCCCCTTTGTAGATCTTAAACTTAAGCCCTTTTTCCGTTGAGCCCTTAGACCCATCTCCAGTCATTTCCAGTAAAATTGTGCGTCATAATATCAAAATTCAAATGTACTGCAAGAGAGAGAGAGGAGAAAAATGAAGCAGGTCTATCTTTTGTGGTAAAGCGTTACACTGTAATGTGACCCTCTCGCACTATATATTACTGGAAAATAACTTTTTTACTGTAGTTACCCAATAAGGCATGAAGGGGTTGTAGTTTGTAGGAATACCCCATTGCTATAAGCAGTTCTTATGCGTGACACACTACCATTACTGTATGTTTCTCACTTACTAGGGCACTATTAATCTATCAATCTACCAACATTCAACAAGTGAACATACCCACACTGGTTGGATTTGGATTCAAACATTCTCTCAAACAGCCTACCACCTTTTTTCAAATATCTGCCATCTGAGAATCTCTTGTGGTTTTAATGTTTATATACATGATTTACAAATTGACGTCCATCTCAGATTTACACACAAAAAATGTCAGCATCCAAAATATTTGTAGAGCACTACTGACATGTGAACATGACTAAAAGCATATTGAAGTAAAAAAAGGTTATAAGATTTAAAGCATCTTTAAAGCATGAAGATATCTATCTATATCCTGACAGTTCCCTTCAAATTAACTGACTATTTTAGAATAACGGGTGCTCATATTCATAACAAGCTAATCTCAATACTGTGATCCGCTGGCTTGGAGCATGCAGCTAGCTAGAGTGAGAGGAGTGGAGATATAGCATCCTCATATCTTCTTGCGTGGGATGTCTTCTTCAGGGGCAGCTGTGGTAAATTTAGTCTATCACTGTGTCAAATACAATTCCATGATGATTTTTCTAGCCAGCCAGGCCTAGGAGTCGGAGTGTGACACAGACTTATTTTCAGTTTGGAAAAAACTGTGCCCAGGCTGTACTTCCTCCCCCTCCTCACTCTGCAAACATTATATCCCAGACAGTTTGAGCTGAATAATTTAACTCCATCTGTGGAGAACCAGGGAAAGAGGGATCGGAGAAGAGAGAGAGGTTGGTGGTTTTCAGCACACCCTCTTCCTTCATCCTTTAGATATGTGAGCTTGTGACAAAGTGAAAGAACATCCCACCCAGAGAGGTTCTGACTTCAATTAAGGCTGAGACTGGTCTATTCAGCCAGCCAGTCAACCTTTGAAACACTTTGGATGCCGGTTCTCATGACTAGATAAAACTCAACGCATTTCCTTCTCTGACAACTGCACTATCTGCCACTGGAACCTCATTTTAATGAGTCTTGGAAATACCATCATTGAGATGACATAAAACATTATCAGAGGCTGTGTTATATGGACCTTGCTCATAGGTAGTGCACTTTTGGGAGTTGCGCCAGTATCCAAGAGTTCATTGATTATAAATAAAAAAATGTAACCCAAATATCCTGATACTGTGCTCTTTATCCTGTACAATATCTAACTCCCATTTACGGAATACAATATAGCTAATAACAACAATATTTTGTTGCTATGTTTTTTTTTAGATTACTTTAATTTACATGATTTTCTGTTGCTTTGTGGTTTATATAATTTCATCTGGAAATTACTCAATGAAACATTCGCCTCAGACTTTGTCTGGTGATTTCATTGCTTTGTTATCGTAAGGAGCATCATTTCTATCCGCTCTCTTAAATCCAAAATGTACCAGACTAGTTGGACAAGGTGGTGGTACACTGATTTTCACAGCCCTACGTCACTGTCCTTCTTCCTGTCTGCAGGGTTTGCACTGTAGGGCAAGATGGTAGCTCAGTTAATGAGGTCTATGGGTGAACAGTACCAGTGGTGTATCTCAGTTTTGTACACTGTGTCCTTTGCATCCTCCACCACCTAGTCAACCTGCCTGAGCTCATTACTGGGCGGTGGAGGTTGGAGGCGATACACAGGGTGGAGGGGGTCAGTGGAGGAGAGGAGGCGATACACAGGGTGGAGGGGGTCAGTGGAGGAGAGGAGGCGATACACAGGGTGGA
>JACXGJ010003041.1:0-37509 GCA_016801105.1 Esox niger
CACTGGGACCCGTAACAGGCACACTGGGACCCGTAACACTGCGGGACTGATCAGTTTGACAGGAAAGAGTAACATTCAACAGCACTGATTCCTCAATATCTTTTTTTCTCGTAGACATCACTGGACCATACACAGAAACATGAGCCAACAGCGTGGAAGCTGGACACACAGTAATGTCATCTTACACAGCCTTGATGAACAGCAACTGATTTCACTTATTTTTTCCCTTAGATTAGTCGATGAGACAAAATATATTACAAGCCAAGATTAGATGAAGGAATGCCTTATATCTGAGGGTATCACACTTTAAATAGAAAATCTCTCACCATACAGAATGCGTATGCATCAAACATAGGAAAGCAGAAGGCACTAATCGAGTTCAAATGGATACATGGTGTTAAAATTAGAAATGAAGGGGCCTATATAAACAGGAGTTTCCAGCTATGCTTCGTTGAATGCTGCTAACTAATCTGCCCAGGCCCCAGAAGTGGAACAGACAGGGGTCTCACCCGGGAATCGCCTCTGTCATCAGGACAAAAAAGCGCTCATCCAGCATCCCGCAGATCTTCAAATCCCAGCTCTCGGTTCATCCTCTCTGGTTCTCCCTTGGAAATTCCACACAACATACTCCCTGGGCCATTCCACATTATGTTCTCCTTGGGCCATTCGACATTATGTTCTCCATGGGCCATTCCAGATTATGTTCTCCCTGGGCCACTCCACATTGTTTTCCCTGCACCATTTCACGTTATGTTCCCTGGGTCATTCCACATTATGTTCTCCTTGAGGCGTTCCACATTGTTCTCCCTGGGCCACTCAATTGCAGTATAGTGCACAATAAATATGTGCTTGCGTGATCAACTTAGATTCAAATGAATCAAACAGAATTACAACACCACAGGAAGTAATGTGACAAGAGCAGTAGCATTTCATTACCCATTAAACAGGAGTCTGACTGACAGACCCTTAAAGTTTTTGTTATGTGTCTTGTCAAGGTTTCAGGCAGGTTTAAATGTCCAGCCAGTTCAGTTGAAATACATAAACTCTGCGACTACATCATTTTTCCATTCAGACTGAAGTGCTCTGGATTCTACCCTCTCTCTTGAGACATAATCATGCTCTATTGGAGATTTCTGGTTCAACAGTTGGGATACAGCATGTCATGAAAATAAAAAATACATGCTGCACACATCTTTGGGAAAAAACATACCAGTCTGTGTCTGATTCTCAGTCACCTAAATGTAAATCAATTTGAGATACTGAACATGTCATTGTCTTAAGGGTTGTTTTTGAAATCATGAAAAATCATGATATGTTTAGTTGTGAAAGATTCCAAGGACTGCATAATACACAGCCTTTTAGCACCTTAAAAAACGTAGCGATCTGCAGAATAGAACATAAAATGTGGTGACTTTACAGTTTGAACAAGTTTCTTAAAGGGTCCTTAAAACGCTCAACCGCCGGTTAAGCCCATCAATCCCCCTGAGGTACACTATGACAGGGGACACAGATTATCCATAACTAATAGGGATCATTTTACGTTTATATTTTAATCGTTTACCAGACGTTCCTAAGAAAACTAGGTGAAACAACCACACAGCCTGGTGAGCCTTAGTGTTGTCAATTCAATGGACAACGCAACACTCGGTGATGGAATGACTGTACAAATGATTAACATAATAGATGTAATAAGCAAAATTTACAAAAGACAAATAAAACAAAGGAGTGTTGGTTTCTATAAAAGGTAATCGACTGTGGACATCTAGAAGTAGGTGCTCATGGATTGATGATGGAAGTAAGGAATTGGACAAAGTCTCTAAAGATGGTCAGAAACGGCAGGACTGAGGGGTTTAGGGCAGGAGAGAAAAGCAGTTAGTACATCGCCAAGTTTAATGTGTTAGCAAACAGTGGGCCCAAAAGGCTGACTGAGTGAGGAACGGATATCACTGTGACACCGGAAAAATTTGGCCTGAGTAACTTGTAAATTAGGATTTATTTTGATAACTTTATTGGCCCCACACTAGCCATTAAACTACAGGTCACCCAGTGAGTTTGGCTAATCGATCCAATGTTGAGCTAATCCAATGTATCGATCCAATGTTCAGCTAAACCCATGTATCGATTCCATGTTCAGCTAATCCAATGTATCGATCCCATGTTCGGCTATTCCCATGTTTCGATTCATGACTGCCACAAACAGCAACTTTAGCAGTGTAGTTTCTTGATCTGCAAAGGGTTGGAAATAACATCTGTTTACTTCATATCGTAGCTCCCAGCAGTATTTTTTAATTTAATCAAACATTAACTCTCAGATTGAGTCAAACCACTCCAAGTGAAAAGCTCTTGAGGGCACTCTAAACATTCAAAATTGGTTGTCCAACCCTAGGCTGCAAAATGTCTCCTTCATTGCACTGGTATCAGAATATTTTTCTACAAAATGTTTGTGCGTGTGTTTATATCTATTTAAATTACAGATATCTAAATAAATGCTTATATGGACTTTACATATATTTAAATATACTGTATGTAAGGAAATATATTGAAATATTACAGCTTTGCCACATTCATACATGTACATTTAAATATTGAAATATAAGGGGAAGGAAATACATTTTAAGGATGATGCACCCAACGCGCCCTGTCCAGACCTTCTAAAGCCTGCCGGCTGCTCCACGCTGCTCTCGCCCTCTCCGCTCCACAATGCCAGTGTTCTAACCGCCGGCTGGAGCAGATGGCAGCGGCGCACACAACACACCCTCACACCTGTTTGCAGTTAGCTATTACGATGTCGTTTTTAGGTTCCTCTTTTTCACCCGTACCTCACGCGTAATTGTGTCTATTTTTGTTTGTGTGTGTTGTCGCAAGCTTTGTTTTACAAAGTCAAGGAACGTCAGTCTTGGCGTTGGTGTCGTTTTGTTACTTTCGTATATGCTTCTCCTTTACTCACTGGCTACCCTCGCACCTAAGATGTATTTGATTTATTCATGTTTCTTATGAGTATGGTAAACCAATGTATTGAAATATTTGTCACTTTTTACGGCATACTGACCCTTGAGCTCATGCTCTCCTCCCGGCTAACAGGCCGGGTGTTTTGTGAAAGCACTTTGTGACAACTGCCGATGTAAAAAAGGGCTTTATAAAATAAGTTCGATTGATTGATTGATTGGTTACCGTACCAAACTGGCCATCCTGGCCCCTATTACCAAACAGTAATTTTGGGTTGGCCTTAGGACTTTCTACCTCAGAAAACTTTATTCTCAGCCCTAAATATTTTCCACAGTAATATTTTCTGTGCTGGAGTAGTATTTTTAACCTGGAAATGTCTAAACAAACCTGATGGTTCAGAAACTTTGGTGACATCCTTGATAAACAAATCCAATGAACAGCATGAATATGCATATGTGTTGGCATAACTCACCATCACATTTCGACCAAACCCAAGGTTAAACTTAAACAATTTGATAGTAAATCTTGAGCTTGGTTATTATTAACATTTAAGACTCCATCTTTGACCCTTTAGAATATTTTAAGAGCAAGTCGATTGCTGATAATAAAAATAGTAATGTAAAATCATGTAATAAACCACCTGACACAAAACCAAACATGATGTTATTGGCCCCTGTGTATCAGGACAAAATGGCCACACTTGTCAGTCTACTACAAGTGCTCCAAAAAAAAACTTTAATGATGAACTCACTTTGAAAATACTTCTCCATTGGTGCTTGGCTTATAACTAAGTTTTAATGAATGCCACAGCGTGGCACTTATTTCTGATGTAGGTGCCACGGAATAATCAAAGGATTATTTTTTCAGGGTAACCGTGATAAGCACTGTCTTTTCCCTTGGTTTTGTTTATTTATTCATCTCTCACTAAGAACATCAAGCAGCATCTTTTATTTCTTCTGCCCTTCTCTAATTAGGGAGCTAATTGGCTGCCTCCAGCGGAATAATTAAGATAATGATTAGTACACAGACACTGGCAGCTAGAACATGTCTTGTGCTGCTCTAATCACCCGGAAACTGACATTTACAGCAGCAACATGACGTCAACTGTACAAACAGTGTGGTTCTGTTAAGTAGAAAAAAAGAAACATTATAGGCCAAATTAGCAGTCACCCAGGGCTCAAAACATCTACCGCTGGGCTGGACCCCGCAATAAAGGAATTTGCCATTGTACCAACGTGATCTCAGGAGAGCTTGAATGCACTTCAGCTCGATCTCTGGGAGAAAGTGTGTACTGACATAGGGAGACACAAGTTTACGCTAACGGCCGAGTTTGTTAACCTGGGGGACCAGGTGAGATGGAGCTGGATTTTGGCCGATTCGACTAGCCTCTTTATGAGCTGTGACTCCATTTGACTCTGACAGCATGGCTTTTCGTTTCATTCCGTGAGGGCAGGGAAAATGTGAAAGGCATGGCTGGCGGGCCACTGTATCCCTCATGACCCATGTGAGACAATGCAAATACTGTATATTAACAAGGTTTATGCAAAGAGCTCTCTAATTACTGCAAACCAGGGAAAGTCAGGGATTTCTTTTATCTTCTGAAATTTACAAACTTGAAGAATTTATTTCGTAAAAGGTAGGGGATTCCCTTCCGGTAAAGAACCTTTATTGCAAATAGGAGGGGTCAGTTTTTGATTGCATTAGAAAACCCTGACAACTCTGGTATCTATTGCCCGAACGTTGATAATCCTTCTTTCTCTGCTCCATGCTAAAATAATTCCCTATTCCTTAAATACATAACATTTCATGACATAGTAATCTTGGATCATAAATCACTTTGAGTCTCAATGTGGAAGTTAGTTGATTGTCTCGCAGGCAAAATAGCATGACATCATTACATTCTCTAGTGGTTATTCGACAAGCGGTGGGAGACGTGTTCCATCTTAGAAACGCCCTTCCAAGAAGTTTATTCATATAGAATAGAATAAAGAATTCAAGAAAAATTGTTTCCAACACAGAAAATAAACATTTTGAAGTGGAACATTTTAGTTGGTACTTTATAGATCCAGATGGAGACGGGACCCAGGCGCAGCGAGATCTGAGGACTTTAATAAAGAACACAACTTAAGAACAGGAATGGGAAAACAGTGACTGACAGGAGGGAAGATGGAACTTAAATAGAGATGCTGACCAGTAATACGTGTCAGTGCATTAATCGACACATGTCCATGCTCCAAATAAGGGAGAGAGGGCATTCTGTAGATCATATCAGGATGTGACAGGTAGCATCACCACAGTAATTAAAAAAAATTAATAAAACATGTAAAATGTTATATAAAAAACAGCTGGTGCAAAACAAATGGAGGTGAAAATAAAATGGAATAATTTACAATATCAACTGTCATCGTGAAATAAGAAACAGCACCTTAAAGAGCAGTAAAGCTACAATCTACAGAACAGTGTTTTGTTCAGTTCTCTAAGGCAATCTAATCTGATTTATACAATTTAATGTTACTGGTGAATGGGGCCTACTGGCAGACAAAATAATAGTATTCTGATAAATAACAGACGGGAAGAGAAAATTTAACAATTACATTGAGATCTAAAATATATCATTCATTGGACAAGGGAAAATGGAATTCATCAGTTGCACAAGTGTGTGTATGTGTGTGTGTGTGTGTATGTGTGTGTGAGAGACCCTGCACAAAGCTTATTCAAATTGACAGGATGATATTATACTGTATAAGTGATCATCAGCGCATCGTAACCCAGATTTTTAATGAGGTATGGAGCTACCTTAGTCGCATTGCTGTGAAGGGAGGGTGTCACATTGGACAGAGTAGGCTGGCTGCAATGTGCAGGCAGACCACGTTTCCTCCCACTGGTGAGAACAGGGAAGGTTTCTCCTTGATTTTATAGAGCCGGCAAAGCACCAGTGGCTGCATTGTCTCTCCATTCTTTCTGTCTCTTTCTGTCTCAGATTATCTCACGCTTGTTCTTCATCTCTTTGTCTCTCTATCTCTCTCTCGGCGCCTTGGTGTCCTTTCTCAGTCACATCTTCGGTTTTGTAACATCCGTGCAAATAGAGCAGCAAAACCCTCTCAAAATGTCACATGCGGTGACATGTGCTTGTGTGGCGTGGGGGTTGGCCTTCATGGGGGCTGGCCTTCATGGGGGCTGGCCTTCATGGGGGCTGGCCTTCATGGGGGCTGGCCTTCATGGGGGCTGGCCTTCATGGGGGCTGGCCTTCATGGGGGCTGGCCTTCATGGGGGCTGGCCTTCATGGGGGCTGGCCTTCATGGGGGTTGGCATTCATGGGGGTTGACCTTCATGTGGCCCGGCTTTCATGGGGGTTGGCCTTCATGGGGGTTGACCTTCATGTGGTTTGGCCTTCATGGGGGTTGCCCTTAATGGGGGTTGGCCTTCATGGGGGTTGGCCTTCAGGAGGCCACCACCACACTGTCTTTGGGCTGAATCTAATCTGGGCCGGATCAAAGGGCTCAACCCATTGGACAACCTCTCACTTTTGAAGATTCTGTCAATCAACTTTCGTAATGAACTAGTAATCAGTACAGTACATTTGGCTTGTGGCACCACTTTGTACAGTTCAGGCCTGAATTGAGCTATATATTCTGGGCAGGATTTCTCATGTGTAGTAAGAACATTATAGCGTAAACAAAGAAGATGATGATCCTTATATGTGATTGCTTGTAAGCAGTGATGGTATTTTGGCTGGCACTTAATAATGAATTAGTCATTTGTTGGTTGTTAAACATTGGTGACATTGTCGGTACATAGTGTCTATTGAACATCGGGTTTCACTTTAGATTAAGTTGCCTGCTTCTAGTTAGGTCCTGTTCTGGGACAGGTGATGAATAATAGATAAGATGGTCTCTTGCCTGACTGTGGACTGTGTCCTGTCCTGTGAAGGCTTCAGAAAGCATTGGTTAATCACAGCAAGACAAAGGGAAGTTAGCACTGGTTCTCACAACGGATACTATTGCATCTTGTTTGTTTTTAATAACAAAAATTATTGTAGATGGTTTTGATAGTACATTGAAGTGCGACAAAAACTTTCTCACTTTTCTTGTACCATAGTAAAGTTAAAATGAATGATCAGTATAGTGAATGAATGACCGATTGACTATTCTTAGTCAATGAATCTCCTGGCTAGGTGGTACTATTATGTCGCTTAAAAGGTGTTCAATCCGAAAAATATAAATGGAAGGTTCACTCTAACCAAATGCTACCCTACATCCATCTGCATCACACACATTTACACTACTAAAACCTCTATATGTTCCAATCTGTTTTCCACCGAGTCTGGGTGAACTTTTCCACCCACTTCAACTCTTGGGAATACTCCACACAGCAGAGAAACAACAGAACAGGAGTTTTCATCCTGTGGGCAACCCAGAATGTATGAATTAGAATCTGAGATTATATAGATGATTGTTTCCCGCCCGTCAGAAACATCTACTGATTATAAAAAATATGATGAACATGTGAGATAAACAGCTGTAACTTACCTGATCAGTCACTAGGACATTATACAGAATATGGAAATGAAACCATTCCCTGTATGTTTGTCTACCGAGCCATGGATGTCAGGGTGTGGAAAGAATGGTGGTGAGAATGTAGCACTCATCCTACCCTGCTCTGGGGCTTGTTCTTCGTGAGCCTGGGGAGGTAGAGAACCCCTACTGGTTTTCTTCTCATCATCCACACCCAGAATTCTCCTCACATACATGACAATGTTTACTTCTACTCCAGAGACAGGTGCTGACGCAGAAAGTCATGCGGTCATTAGGAACTGCTTGCGTTTGATGTGAGCTCACATAAAACGCATCGTCTTCTGTGCCCTGCAGGTCTGCTGGTTTACTGCCGTTTGAGTATCAGAAACCTTCAACTGCCAGGGTTGTATTTCTAAACGATCACTGTAATTCTTATAAATCACTGCATGTGTTTATTTAATGAAACAATTTCAATTATGAAATGAATTACTTATCTCTCTGAGTTTTGATACGCGGGGGTGTAAAGCGATTCACTTTAAAACAACTAAAACCAAATCAAACCAATAGTATGTAGAAATTACAATGGACATACTGTTTGTTTATACTGTTCCTTGAGTTATACTCCACTTGAAATATAGTTACATATCACCTTATAACATGTCATAACAACTGACATATTTCAGCATGGATATATGGGAGCCCTAACACTATCAGTACGCATACTGTATATTGATTGCATTACATTTTGGGGTGATTATGACACCTTCAAACCTGTTTCCAAACCTTATTTATGTAATAACTGATGTCAGACCGATAAATGGCTGTGATTCAGGATCACATTTAAGGAGCAGGACAAGACAACCTCTTTGTGACTAATAAAGGACTTTTAGCAAGTACGTGTACAGTTTATGAAAGGAAAATCGAAATTCAAGCAATACAACTCTTATCCACAGTTATTTACATTTGCATGAATCTTAGTGCCTGAAGAACTTTGGTCCAAGTTGGAAGTGCACCCAGCAAACTGTGGGTAATACCGTTATTCTTGCCATGGGACCTTTAGCGACAGTCAAGGCATCCATTTAAAAGCACTCCTTCAAGGCACTGACCCCTTCCCTGCCCTGGGTCATTCTGCTGTGATGTTCGACCTGAGCCAAGTTCCCCCTTCTATCCCTCCAACAACAATACAAACAGCATCTGGTCACCTATCCAGGGACTGACCAGGACCAACCCTGCTTTTCCTTACAGGCAGGTAAGTATGCAGGCAACAATGAGAGGCAGGGTTAAAATGGAAGGCAGGGTTTGAAATGGAAATTGTTGAGTGATTGGAACATTACCTTTTAGCATGTTAATTACCCCAAACAATTTGCAAAGTAGATTAAATGTGTATGTATTACATATGGTGTTGGAATACTTATATGTAGGATAGAACATTTAGATTATTAGACTGGCCACCTATGAGCCTCATTCTCAGCATAATTTAAGCTTTGTGCAATGGCTTGGACAGAGAAAAGAGCCAAAAGACACCAAAGAGAAAATCCTACAACATTGCTTGAAAAACGTCTGCATTCTAAGGGAAGCCAAAGAAAATACTGACTTGATCAACCGTATTTATTTTCATTTTGTTTACTCCGAAGTAATAGTTATGAAATCAGTCCAAGCCATATACAAGTCAGACAGATCAAACATTGTGCAGTCATCTCTTCAACACTACAGTAGGCCTGCTTTCCTCAATTAAAGAGGACATGTCATGTGTAACAGAAAATGCTGAGAAAACTTTCTCTGTGTGCCTCCTACATCCTGGGGACCTTCCAAATTACAAAATTGCTGCACAACTTCCCAGCCAAATCGTTGCGTAAACTGATCGAGACAAACTTCAAAGGTAGGTCTCGCTCCAGTGACAACGTCACCAGAAACAAGATCACGGGACGCAAGTTCCACACCATACAAACAAACTTCCCTGAAACCCACCTTGGGAGCTCCCTATTCTACAGAGATATGAACACATCAGAGAGAAAAGGTTTATGCACATCTGATGCCATCTCTAGCTTTGGCAGATCAACCTAATAGCCAGGGATCCCATGAAGAATAAACAAGTAATAGTTTTTCTAAATGACCATGTAGCCTTCATAATATTACTAATGACAAACTGGAGTCTATCTTTGTCCAAAGACAAAGTCAATAAGACTGAAACCTTGTTCGGGAGATTGCTTCTGGATTGTTTATTATGTTTGTCAACAGAGACCAATCAGCTTCGATTGAAGCTTTCTGAAATGTGACAATAATTTTTCACAACAGCATGGGTCGTTTTAATATCTACATTCAAGGTCCATGACCTTCTGGGAACTACACTCTTTATCAAAAATACTCAATGGTTGTTCCCTTGCAAATGAAAAAAGGGTTTGCTACTGTTTTTTGTGATGTTATGTCCATATGCCCGCAGGACCAGCCCATAAACCAATAATCTGTATTTACAAAGCTAATCTTCGTTGCACCATACCATGTTGCTCCAGTTGCCCTCTCTTCACGATCTTTCTCTTTCGTCACATTCTCCTTCTCTTCCTCTGCTCAAACTTTACTTCTAACGTCCTCAATTTCAGTAGCTTGTGTTTCATCAGCCTCTCCCTCTGGGAGGATGTCCTTCTCCAACAAAGCGGCACAGAGCAACTCTTTGACGAGAGCTTTTGACTGGGCAGATGCCACAATAATGTCAATACACTTTGCAATGTCAGTCAGATTCACTTTAGTACATTGGTCCACCATCTCCCAAGTGAGTTCTTCCTCGAATGCTTTCATGTACATGTTTGTTTTTCAGTTATTGATGTTTGTATATTTTCTTTATATAAGCCTGTGTTCATGCAACATTCAAAAAGATTTCACCAATCTTGTTATCTTTAGAATGAAGTGGATAGTGACAACCACCTAATATATTTGAACACTGAAAGAAGCAATATACAAAACCAACAATAAAGAGTTAAATAGTCTTACTAAAACAGCTTTGGTAAATTCTGGTAAATTAAATTACTAACACAGACAACATAAGTTATTTTAAGACTCATTACTATAATTTACTTAATTTTGAATTTT
The DNA here is from genome assembly GCA_016801105.1 of Esox niger. Lineage (NCBI taxonomy): Eukaryota > Metazoa > Chordata > Actinopteri > Esociformes > Esocidae > Esox > Esox niger. The sequence continues at coordinate 10,545 of JACXGJ010003041.1, forward strand.
ACCGCCTATATAGATTTATATACAAACATTCTAGAAAACTGAAAATGCATTACCTTTAACACTAAGATGCATAGAACACATTGAAAAATCTATAAGGAGCATCACCAAACAGATTGAAACACGTTCATTAAAAACCTCACATTCAGAATGAGGTCATTGACGCCACTGCAGTAAAGCGATTCAGGAAACACTGTGCTATGCTGTTTCAGGGGTGAAACGAAGATGTTTTCAATATAAGTATGGGGAAATGTAGTAGTGTTCTCTTTGATTATATTATTTTGTCTATATTCCTGCAAATGTCAGGGGATGGGAATTCTAAGGATAAGGATTTACATCAGGTTTTCGGCAAATCAGCCCATACACCCAACCCAACTCATTAATATACTTTGGTGTCCGCTCAATAGAATTTGATCTACACTGGGTTTGAAATTGTTTTCAGTAAGATAAAGCTAATAACACAGTAACACAGTAACACAATTCAGGACACCCTAATAAAATTCATGCTGAATGCTTATAGAAGTAAATGCCTAATGAGCCTATTGTAGTGCTAAATTGCCTATGAAAAAACAGGGTGAATAATTTAGTTTATGGATCTGGACTAAGTGGTGGATTAAATTATTTTCTATTCCAACACATGCTGAATTAGGAGAGGTCTAGGACAGGGTCAGCTGTGGCTGCAAATTCATTTGTAGTGCTAAATTGCCTATGACCAAACAAAGTGAAAAATATAGCACTGCCAAAGCTGTTTCACTGCATTGACACTGATGCAATAACTATCAATATAGGTGAAGTTAAATTACTTTCGTCAAGTAAAAAGACGGAAGCATCATGCACATCCCTCCTCTTTTGCACAAGGGGTGTGGTCTATATTAATCAAAAAGGCCAAGGGGTGTGGCCTATATTAATCAAAAAAGGTCAAGGGGTGTGGTCTATATTAGTTCAAAAAGGCCAAGGGGTGTGGCTTATATTAGTCCAAAAAGCATGCATGGATGCATACTTTGAAAGTCCACCAGAAATAGTGGACCAGCTGGGCACTTTTGGCTTACTTTTTGAGCATAGTATGGTTTGAGACCTGCTAATCTTCTGGCATACTAATCTGGCATAGTATACAGTAAGCATTGTATGCGATTTGAGTTCTAGCCTATGTTTCTGAAGACCAATTATTGAAAATGCAATTCAAGAAAAATCTGAACACAGTGTAAAATAAAATAACAATTGCCGTTAAAACAATAACAGCTAAAGGTTAATTATCACTAACAACAAAAGCAGGTAAACATAAAGGGGTACAGTAGCAGCTCATTGTTGATGGCAAGCCACAGGCATAATCAAACACGGAGATGAATGAAGGTGTGTGTGTCTATGTGCATATATTTGTGCGAGAGAGTGAATGGGAAGTGGAAATGGGAGTTGCATCTTGTGTTGATAGCAAGCCCAGAGCCTAATCAAATATAGGGAGAGGTTTATGTGTGTGTGTGTGTGTGTGTGTGTGTGTATATGTGTGTGTGTACGAGACGGAGTGAGTTTAAGTCAGAGGGGGGATGTATCTTGTGCTGTGAGGTGTGTCTACGTGTAGGTTTGTGTGTCTGAGTGTGTGACAGGGAAGTGCATTTCCGTGTTGATAGCAACCAATTTGGTCATAGCCATCCAATCTGCAGTGACTTAATTGCCAATGGCTTTAAGCCTGATCAAAATGGGAGGGGGACGTTCGTGTTTGTGTGTGTGTGTGAGAATTCCTAAGTGGATTATTACACACAGATACATTGTATCTAATCAACTGCTGCAATAGTTCTTTTCTGATTGTAAGGATTGGGTACAAGCACATGCACTGCGGCACACACGTCCTCACATCATGAATCTCATAGATACTTTCTTCCTTTGTCATCAATGTGAAGGCAACATGTCTACATTTGTACACAGAGGTTTTTCCAGGCGGAGACATACAAACCAAGGTACCTTTTTACCAACAAACTGGCAGCATGGAAAACCGCGAACATGGCTGTCAATCCTCCTGCTACGTGCTGGAAGTGGCGGTTCACAGCATTGCAGTACCTGTCATAGTAGTTTGTCCTCCATAAGGTGTTCATAGAGAGGGATGTACAAGTGTGATTAACTCCACACACACTCTGCAACTGCTTACAGTGCAAGTTGACACACACTATGTGAAGTCATTTTGACAAAGCAAAGCATCCCGCACAACTGAACCACATGTTGCCTGGGGGTGATACATACGAAACCGGTTGAGGACACTTAGATTGTTCCGGAAGACCGTGACAGTGAGTTGATCATGTGACCAATGCGCACCTTTCAGACACGATATATAATACTCGCAACCTGAATAATCAGCCTGCACATGTACTGAGGTCAAAGACCATTGTGAGACACCAGAGTAGAAAGGAAGGATATTCTGCGATAACATGATAAAATACAGGATTTTACACTTAGGTCTGGAAATAATTAGACACTGACACAAGTTTAGTTATTTTGGCAGTTATTTGGCTGTACCTGAATATATTCAACTTAAAGTTAAATAATGAATATGGTCTTAAAGTGCAGTCTCTCAGCTTTAATTTGAGCGTATTCACATGCAGATTGGAGAAATTATTTAGGAATAACAGCTCTAATATGTAGCCCCCTCTTTTTCTAGGGACCATAAGTAATTGGGTAATTGACTCAAAAGCTGTTTCATGGACAGGTGTGGGCTATTCTTTCATTGGGTCTTTATCAGTTAAGCAGGTAAAAGGTCTGGAGTTGATTCCAGGTGTGGCATTTGCATTTGGTTGCTGTTGTTTCGAGCCCACAACATTCAGTCAAAGGTGCTATCAATGCAAGTGAAACAGGCCATCCTTAAGCTGCATAAAAAAGATAGCAGGAACATTAGGAGGGGCAAAACAACAAGTGAAGACAGCTGCAGTAAAGGCCTGGCAAAGCATCACAAGGAGAAAACCCAGCATTTGTTGATGTGCATGTGGAATGTCCATGTGTTCCAGACGTCAAGCAGTCATTGAAAAGGATTCTCGACAAAGTATTGAAAATGAACATTTTATTTAAGATTGTGTTAATTTGTCCAATTACATTTGAGCCCCTGATATAAGGGGGCTGTGTATGAAAATGTTTTTGTTCAACCCCTTCATTTGCATTTCGGTTGTTTCATTTCAAATACATTGTGGTGGCGTACAGAGCCAAAATAATGAAAATTGTATCAGTGTCCAAACATTTCGGGACCTAACTGTGTATACTGGGTTACTTTGTGGACAGTGCAGGATTGATGATTTTTAGGTTTATCAGATAAAATAATTACTAATGCTTTAATGAATTGAAACCAATCATTCTGACACTGTTTATTTATTGTGAACCAGTAAAAAGTACATAGCAGTGAATTTTGAAGGCCCCATGGCAACAAAGTGTTTGACAGTGTCTTACATTACATCTAAATTATTAATGGTTGATTGTTAGGTGTTTCATCTATGCCACAATACATTTAGGGATAACTGTGTCCAGTTATTACAGCCATTCCAGGCGTCTGTAATTATCAAGAGGTTACTGGATATCTCCTTAGCCAATGTACAACCCAAGAGACCCTCAAAGATTCAGATGAGCTAGACGTCTATGGACGTCTATGGCCTCTACAGTACATACCTTTCTGATTTGGTCCTGCTGTACATATTACAGACACGATACAGCCACAAGATGTAGTAGTCACTGGTTCATTGTTTTCTGCCTTGCCATCCCTAAGGTACAGCACAATATGCCAGGGATTTTATCATTACTGACATGCATGGGTTGAGTTACTGATAAGATATTTCCGGTTTTGTTCCTCGCTGAGGATTGTGCAGAGGGAGAGAGAGAACTCAGCTGACTACTCGGACTTGTCTCAGGGTGGTTGGTGTCCCTTCGGTGGTCTGGGTGTATGCTTGGCAAAGTCAGCCATTTCCTCCTTGGTTCAACCTGTCTGGGCGTGACTTTTGACAGAGCTGTCACAGTGCCTCTTTTGACAACTCCTGATGTAAAAAAATACATTTTGATAGGGCCTGTGGAATTTAAAACAATTCATCCAGGCAAGACAGAAGTCACAAATGTGTCTGTAGGATCCCAACCAAAAACCAGAAACAAACAAGTAAGATCCGTGCACTCAGGTGTGTACCGTCTGCAAAGCGTGGCCATGCGGCTCTCCCTCTGCGCCGACGCTCCGCCTCACCAACATCCTAACCGCCGGCTGGAGACCGATGGCAGCAGCGCTCCCTGAAGACTCACCTGTCTCCCGTCACTAATCTGTTGTTTATTTGTGTTTGATTCACCACTGTATACCCTAGATAATTGTTGCTACTGACCTTGAGGTCCAGATCTCTACAAATACTTGCCAGAGTAAAGAGAAACCTTTCGATTGTGATTCCTGGTTCCGGTATTCCATTTGCCTCACCGTTTTACGCACGCCATACTCGCAGGTCACAAGTTGGCACTTTTAAAGCATTGGTAGGTCTCCCTTTTCTCTCCAGAAATATTAGCTGCGTAGATTTAACATGATGCTGGAAATATTCCCTAAGGGATTTGTTTTATGCTGACTCAGTAGCGTCCCACAGCCCCTGCAGGTTTATGGGCCACACATTCATGCCGCAAATCTTCCTTTCCACATCATCCAATTATTGGACTACGATCTGGTGACTGTGCAGTCCACTGGAGTATACTGCGTAAGTCACTGTCATGGGTGTTTAAACCGACTTGAGATGATGCATGATGCATTGTCCTGCTGGAAGAATCCATTTGAAAACAGCTACTGTTGATATATCCTGATGCGCATGGTCAGCAACAATGCTAAGGAAAGCTGTGGCATTCAAACTATGATGCTGGGACCAGCATGTCTGGCACCAACAGTCACACCATGGTGAAAGTTGCTTAAATCACACACCTTCCCCATTCGAATGTTTGGTCAGACTACAACTAAACCTCATGACCATTTCTGCATGCTTTATATTGAGTTGCAGCAACATGACTCAGTGTTTGGCTATTGGCGTTAACAAGCTGGATAGCCAAACACTGAGTATATTCCAAACTAAATGGTGTGGGGACCAAACTCATACTCAAAATGTAATTTTAGGTTATTTTTGTAATGAGTTTTTTGGGTAATTTTATCTCGGCAATGAATTTCAGTAATGAAAAAAAGATGAATGTCACAGGGCTGATGTTTGTTCTCAACGCATTGCAGTAAATCAGGCAATAAAAAACAGATTATTGTCAAAGGGCTGCATTAAATTAGAAAATAGGAGTGTCAACATATCTCCATATATCCATATATTGGATGAAATGGGAAATGATGGTAATAACCAGTGGGGGTTGGGTATATAAACAAATAATCAATTACAAGTTAATGAGATTATGAGACTCAGAAGGACAGACAGGTATAAACAGACTGACTGGGAAACAGACAGGCTGTCCCCTTACAGATATAATGTGATGATATCCTCTTCATGTTCTACTTTGATATGCCTCTATTAACAATGTGTCCATTAGAGGTAAAAGAAGTCCAATGCGTGCTACAGGGGGTGAAACAGCCTGACAAGGATCTCCAATCACACTTTAACCACTCCCTCAAGCCGTGGTTATGTAGGTCGTATGCCCACAAGCTGATGAGGTCATTAGTCAAATTAAGGTTTCCTCAGCTGTGCTGATTCTTCTGACCATCTGGATGAGTGAGCAGTGTGAAAAGAAACACTATACAAACTTGCGTTAAGTGCCATGTAACTAACACAGTAATCCCAGTAGTAACAACATTGTAATATGGTAGTCAAGGAACCCGTTATTATCCATTTTTTGCCACAAGCAATGTGAAATAATATATTCGCCCGCATATTTTGTTCCCCCACATAACTACTGACAACAGAACATGTTTTGCTGTCAGCATGCAACTAATGGAATTTCACATTTAAAACTCATCACTTAAAGATGCATTCTTTGGGATTTTCTAGTTGTAAATGTGAAGTTAACTGGCCTCCGGAAATTGTTTACTTTGTCATGTACGCTGCAAATTGTACCCCATGTCAACAAAACCGCATGCTTGCAAACTTCCATGGCTTTTATGGTTTTCATGGAATTATCGACATCACCAATCATTATGAACAATCAAATGTATTCCAAAATAATGAACATATAGTTAAATAGGATACACCTGAAATACAAGGCTCCCATCCAGGTTCAAGCAAACTTCACATGAAGTGATTTCGCCGTGTGGAGTAAAACAGACAAGGTCCCATTTAAGAATGATTTATCCATAATGAGACTTACGCATGTGTAATAACAGAAAATGTGTATCGAATAATGGAAGGTGTAAAAACATCTGCAGTTATTACCGCGTAGCTGCAGACATTCTAGCCTCAACAATTTGGATTGCTCAGATGAATTGTTCAGCCCAATTCAGGAGCTTTTCCGGTAGAGGCATGAATATGGTGTCAATGGGTTTCCCATCTGTTGTTGCAAATTGGTTCGAGGTTGATGTTGCACAGGGTTAGCTTGCCTCATCAGGCTCTGCCAACTACTTGTGGTGTGCTGGAGCTTGCAAGTTCAATCATGGCTGTTGGTCATAACAGCATTGTCCTGCGAGTGCATAAGTACTGATAAGTGCTTCCTCTTTAAGCGAACAGCGTCATATGAATTGAGATGTGCATTGAAAGAGACATCTCAATATTTGTCTGTAGTCAGTGAGAGGTGCGGTAATGCAAAAAAAATGAACATTTTGAAAAAATATATATATATATTAAAACTAGTTTGTAGAATGATCCCTGCAGATGCGTCACAATTTTCGAAGTTCTATTTGAATCTGGCATGTTCAAAACATCATGAAAAACACCCACACAGTTTATGCAAATGTTCCACGACATAAATAAAGGAGAAGAGTTGCAATGCCAACCGAGCAACAGTATTTCTCCATGACAACCAAGAGCATGTCATGGGGCTGACACATTCACACTTCTCCCCTGTGTGTTGTCTTCAGCAGGCATTGCTGTCATTCCATTATTTCTAACATCCTCGCCATCTGCTGGCAGGTCCTACTGACTCCCACAGAATCAATGCACTCTTCAGCATTTGGCATCAAAAGCTATCACCAGGTGCTGGGTCACTGAGGCTTGAGTAGCGAAAACACAGGCAACTACTGAGATAATTGTAGGCTCCAGCCCTTTTAGGAAATACTAGGCAATACTATTTATATTGCATTTCTCTGCCGCTGAATTTGAGAAGGAAACTGAATATAGTGAACATTCAGTTTTATGCAGTTCAATACACTATACCAGAAGCAATTATTGGATCTGCTCTGGGCCTGGTATCCCAAATCACTTAGATGATCGTAAGATGCACGTAAGTGGCTTGATTGTTATTTTATCAGTGCGTTTCCAGAAAGCATGGCTTACTTAAGTAACAGGCACTTGTTTTTGTAAAATAACGTCTCCATCAATATGCAAGGAGTGATCGCAAATAGTGAATAATAAGGCAATCGAAAAATTATCAAAACAATGATGTAATAAATGCGCGAGTGGACGTGACTGTAATGGTATGCAATGTTCACGAGTCTGAAACCCTCCATCGTAGGTTAGTGGTAGGCTACTGTCTTTAATGGATATGTGCTGGTGCCTCTACCTCGTCAAGGAGAGCATTGATTCCTTCAGCTCTGAATGCTTGTTTTCTCCTGTGCTCCAAATTCATTTCAAATAATTACAATGGATTTTTCCAACAATGCGTTATATTCCCAGTCAACCAATCATGTGTCGATTTGCTATCTGACATTTATTCTACATAGCTACCCGAGGAACTGATCATATGACGTCACGTGATCAATTTCCGGAGATATGATTTTGATTGGCTGAAGTCCACTCCGTTGCATGTAAATAATGTTTCGTCCACCTTCAATTTCACTGCTTCGAGTTTTACATTTCCCTGTTGATGCATAAGAAGTAGGAGAATACATCGCCAGCGATATCATATGCTTCTGATAAGTAATCAAGCTCTATCGAAATGCAATAGACAACATTTTTACACGTATTCATGGGCCTAATTTCATTCCAAACCCCAAACGGCCGTAATGTCGCACTTACGAAACACTTTATGAAGAGCGACAGTTGCGTGGTGGTTTGGGGAATAGGCCTAAGTCCATCGTAACAAAGTCCATCTTAAAACTATGTGCATCGTAAGTGCCACGTTTTCGGGAAACCAGGCCCTGTTCACGTGAACTTTATGAATCAGAGATGAGATCAGACAGAATAATCAGCTGTACTTACGATAGGATAAAAAGAAGGGTATGACAAGAGACAATTCAGAATCAAGGGATGATTGGCAAAGGCAAAAGTCAAGAAATAAAAGACCTTGCCAAAGACAAACATGTTTCTGAATGAACTGGAAAAAGTAAATTATCTTTATATTTACATATTTAATGATTCATGATTTAGTATAGCCACTCATTAATATATCTATGTCCTGTGACATGCCTACACTCTGGCTTGTCATTGAAATGTTAATTTGTTACAGATGTGTCTCTCGTGGTGTGGATGCCAGACCAAATGTCATGCTTTACTGACCCTAACTTTACTGACCCCATGAGTTAAACCCCTCTACAGTGTGATACGGTATCAGGAAGGATATATTGGAATGTGTCCCTAGTTGTGACCCTTAGAATATTCATTCAACCACCAGGACTCCAGTGTTGATGTTTTAAGCCTGAGTGGGTTGTGGAAATGGTCTCTAGTTTCCCCAGCCTCTCTGCACGCATCTTTGCTCTGGAAATTTTCTCTTCGCTTATAAAATCTATTTGTTGCATTACTTCGTCGACTCCTTGGAATTATCAATAACACGGGTCAAAATCTATTCCCGCCATTTACATAGATTCTTAAAAATGCATATTATTTGGTTTTTTGGTTAAACTCTTACTCTGGTAACGCTTTTCATACGTTCTGTAGAACATTATTTTATAAATATGTTAACCGGCAATGGTCTTTACCTCAACTTGTCATGATGCCCTTTTTAGGGTTTAAACTGGCTTTGAAAATGTTGACAGTGTTTAAAAGCAGCCATGTGTCACCTCAACACGGCCCTTTAAACTCCTATACTGGGGGGAGAATGAGGTCACTTTTAGATACAGTGTTCACTTCCTGTATGGAGCATGTGGAAGGAAGAGGATGCTGTGAAGGCCCGTTATGGACAGCGTTTGTCAGATGGGAACCACTGAGCTCTCTCGCTGTGCACAAACTGTTGTATAATTATGTGTTAATCTGGCAAAGCGGAGAGGAGAGGCAGGACTCTAACTAACCAGCTTGCTTTGTCGAGACCAGACGTCTAGGCCAGGGCCGGCGAGGACATTAGAAACGCTATTGGGCAAAAGATATGGGCAAAGGACTAAAAATAGACATACAGTCTTCTTAATAGACTGAAAAGTTATGAGGCAAAATCCCCATAAAACCTTATGGCGAAAATGAAAAATAGTCAATTTGGGTTATAACACCATTCATTTCTTTCATAGGGGATTTTTAGACCCCCTTCAAATGCTTTGTGTAGGCTTACATCACCATTTTTGAACTATGCAAATATCTATAGAGTTTTGTGGAGTTCACTGAAGCAAACATGTTGACATATATTGTCCTAACGAGATTTCCATGGTTATCAAATGCCAAGCCCGGGTAAGCCGACACCAAACACCTACATTATTTGAAATGCTTCAAACATTTCTTAAGGAATAAATGAATGGTGAAATATGAAAAGATACAATATCACATTTTCCCCGACAGGATTTATGGGGAATATGATGTGTCAAATATTTCAGTCTATATGGCAGCAGATACACATGTTTACAAAACTGATTACAAAACAGGCACGCATGGAATGCTTCCATGTGTTTGTTTGTATTTCTCGCTTGGAGTAAACAAAGAATATCTTGACAACTGACATTCACCCATCTAAGGTCCCTCACATTATGACTGTAGCCTGATATAGGCTATTTAAAAAATACATCCAATCATTAGTCATAGTTAGGAAATGCTGCACTGAGCCAGTAAGCGCCTATGGCTATTTTGATTTTTTCATGAGATGATCAGAGAAATGGAAGCATCCATTACAGTAGAGGTGAGTGGGATGAAATCTCTGTAATCTCTTCATGTGACGTTTAACAGATGTAGCTTTCAACATTGAATTAAACCAACGTAACAATGGCGGACCGCAGAATAAATTATTGTTGACCAAATGCGTCAAACAGAATGAGCAAAGCAATTGATGTTAGTGACACCCATGTCATCCGCACAGTTACAATGACGTTAGTTTTGATTGACAGGTATAATCAAAAATGCCTGACACTTAATTTACCCTGCAGCATTCTGTGCATTTGCAGAAACAGTGGACTATTAGAGAAAATGCTGCCCGGCTTTCATATTAGGAGCGCTAGGATGAGGTTCTGCTCCTATCTCAAGCTGTTTATTTACACCATGGGAACCTCAGTTTTTCCTCTGTGTGGAGTTTGCTACTTGTGTCATCCAAGAGGCACATCTGAGCTCGTGAATAAGCTTCTTTATTTAGTAGATGATTCAAACTAGGTGACCTTTTCAGCAGTGATGTATTGTAGTAGCCATGTCACAGCCAGTCGCTTGTCATCCACGTTTCAAGGAATCCGATGAATGCGTTGGAAGACTGACTTTTGCTTGAAACAGGTTGCCAGTATTTTAACTATAGAAAATGAATATCAACCAGACAAGTTATGACAGTGTGATTTTGGTGACGAAAGCAGAACGGGAAATGTAATCTGACTGTAAATGCACCTGAATTTAAATGGTGTATACAATATCACTAAAAAGTTTGGTGTCACTTGAAATATCCATGTTTTCCATGAAAAAGTACATTAAATGAGTTTGGAAAATAGGAAATATAGCAAAATGAAAAGACAATATAGTTATTGACAAGGTTAGAAATAATGATTATTAATTGAAAAAAATATTATGTCCTTCAAACTTTAGTCAAAGAATCCTCCATTTGCAGCAATAAGAGCCTGGCAGACCTTTGCCATTCTGGCTGTCAATTTGTTGACGTAATCTAAATAGATTTCTCCCCATGCTACCAGCTCAATAGGTTTGCAGGTTTATAGACAGAATACCAGCTGAATGCTCCTTCCCTCAATAGATCTTGCATAGATTGGAGCTGTCCTTTGGGTCATTGTTCAGGAGGAAATTGGCTCCAATCAAGCACAATCCACAGGGTATGGCAAGGCATTGTAAAATAGAATGACTGCCTTCCTTCTTGAAGATCCCTTTACCCTGTGCAAATCTCAGACTTTACCCTCACCAAAGCACCCTCATACCATCACAATGCCTCTACCACGCTCAACAGAGTGTGTTCTATTTGGTCTGCATCTCTAGAAGTGTTTCTTTGTGCTCCAACGCCTGTGTTTTTGACAGTTTTAATCTTTCCATTTTATTGTCCAGTCTGAGATATGGCTTCTTCTTTGCAACTCTGCCTGGAAGGCGAATATCCTGGTGTCGCCTCTTCACTGTTCACGGTGAGACTTTTGTTTTGCAAGTACTATTTTATGAAGCTGCCAGTTGAGGACCTGTGAGGCACCGGTTTCTTAAAATATGACACTCTAATGTATTTGTCCTCTAGCTCAGTTGAGCACTGGGGCCTTCCACTCTTTCTATTCTGGTTAGAGACAGTTTGCACTGTTCTGTAAAGGTAATAGTACAAGTGTTTCAGATTTAATACACAGGGAATAATGGAATGACGAGAGACACCAGGTGGGGGCAGACCACAAGGACAGCACAGGAGGAAGGAATCAGGGCGTGACACAATAACTCGACAAAGGGCTGACAGAACTGGGCAAACTAAATAGGGTACTAACGCGGGCTAACAACAAACAAATTAAAACAATCAGACTAAAATGGACAGGCTACGTTCGAGAACAAAAGCAAAATCCAAACCGAACAAAACAGAACTTCACACAGCCTTTCAGTTACAATATTCATTTAGAACATTGAGAAGGCCAACACTGTATTTCGGTTCAATTTGATGTTATTTTAATGGACAAAAATATGCTTTCCTTTTGAAAAAGAGACATTTATATGTGATCCCAAATTGTGAAGATGGTATATGTAAATACATGAATAGAATTTGTATTTTAATTGAACAAAATGTACTTACTATTCAAATAAATGACTCTAGTTTGACTTTCAGTTTCTTAGACATTTACGCAGAACTGTACATAAACACAATAGATAATTTTTTTCCAGTAAATCTTTTCACATTTATAAGGTAATATTTTGCTAGCAGAGAGGTTACAGAAGCTATGGGCAGGGGACCTACAGAAATCTTCTGTAATGTATTTTGCAAGTAGCCAACAGTTTTTGTAGCGAATGTGTAACACGGACAGAAATGAATGGCTAAAGATCCAACAAAAACAACATACGTTAAAAGTTTAGATATTTGGTGGAAATCAAACAATTTCCAAACCTGAATCCTCAGAGGAGAATTGGTGAAAATGGAGCAAGTGCTGCTCTGCATGTAGCCTATAGCACTTAGAGAACTCGGACAGATCAGTATTTCCTTTCAAGTGCTTCTGTGTAATGCTCCTTTTGTCAGTTTGTGTATTGGAGCCTATCTTAGTACTTGCTCATTTGAACAATTCTTAGATTATGGCAGGAGAGTGAACAAGGTCACCCCTTCACATAATGTTTTGTCCTTGGTGTTCTGTGTGGATTGCTGTGCTTTACCTCGCTCTGTTCACACCACTGTCAAATTGCAGGTGCCCATAATCAAAGCTGGAGCGGTCCACTGGGAGCACACCTGAAAGACAGGGTGGTGGGATAGAACATGCTTACTCAGGTAAAACATTCATTCCAAGCTTATGTAAACTTATAAAACCTGTACATTAGTTGCAGTTTGCTTTTTCTGATAGATTTTACTTCTAGTTGTCTGTAGCTGAACTGTTTGAAGTCCGTAATAAAACTTTTTTTCCATATCCATTATTTACATGAACAGAAAGTAGTGATATACAGTGCGCCTATAGGGTAGATTGATCATATCCATGCACAGTACTTTCAATGTTCTCTCCAGATTCAGAGTAGCAAATATCTGGTACTCTGGACATTGACCCTCCATATAGATATGTGTGTAAGAGAATAACAGGGCACTAGAGTTGATCTGATAATGCTCTTTGTGACTTTCCATCCCAATAGATTAGAGAGGAAACAATTAGGCCTGTGTTGAATGTTGTTTCAGAACTTAAATGACAATGATAACTAGTTAAACCACTCTGTACCTAAACTACTAGGGCCACTATGCCTAAATATTTCCATGACCCGATACAACTTGACTGAAGATAAACTACAGCATCCAGCGTATAGCGTAAGGAAAGAATCTACAGTATCATCAGAGAGCCCTTAAGCATTGTAATCGGGGGTTCATCTTTTGACCCAGGCTTTTTCTCTTCAGTGTATTCAAAACGCTTACTGACTTTCTACAACTTATCATGGGTGTAGTGATCAAAGGCACACTTGCTTAGCGCCAAGCTGAGCATGGCTGTGAACCTCAATTGCGCTGCTAGCTAATGAGTGGCTGGAAAGCTCCATGGATGATAAACATTTTCCAGCATTGCCTAGAGAGTGGGGATCACATCATCAGCTGGGATCTTCTGATCTCATAGTGCTCTAGAAACGCCCTCAGGGTGCTTGGGTAGAAGCAAAGCTGCTGTATCTGAGGTCAATAGATGAGCTGAGTTGAGGTTTTACACACCTTGAGCAATGTGAGTTCCTGAAACTTCGGGAAGTAGAAAATGGGGGTTAAAAATGATATAAAACAATCAAGTAGTTTATTTGATTAGTCTGTCACTATGGGGAATCAGCATGCTATTGTTACACTGCACATAACACTGAGCAATTTGCCAATTCTTGACCTTATGTAACTGTCAAACTGACAGACTTAGAGAAGCTAGTTAAAACAGAGCAGTCTCTCTCCCGTTCCAATTTATGTCCAAGTCTTAAAGTGAAATAATGTTCCCAGTAATTCGCTTGTAGAGTGTCATGGGATTGAATCTGTAAGTCGGGAGCCGGGGCTTTTAGAACACAGCACAGAGAAAATCCCTTTTTGGATTGTCAGACATTTTTACTGAAGTCCAATTTTATGCGATGGCTTTTGAGGAAATGTTTCTCAAAGCAGTTGTTTTAACAGTAATTGAACTGAGGATACCTCACAAGACCCCTTGTTTTATTACAATTTGTCATACAAATTCCAGATGGTTTAAAAGTTCACAACATTTTGTGTCATAATGATATTGATGATATCCTTATCAATGAGTCAGATAAAATTGATAGGCACTGCAAATCAACAATTAAGGTGGTCATATTAGTGTACTGTTAGTGCTTAGTGATTTATTTAAAAAAGTATGGGAATAAAGTCATTTATTATTTTATACAGTAAAATAATTGAAACTTTTGCATATATCTGAAATACAGAACTAAATCAAAAATTATAATCACTGCATATCCGCAATGGAGAACCCTCTTAGGACAGGTCTATAAAATTCTCTTTTTGCATTACTACAATATTTTGGAGGTCCCCTTTGAAACTAAAACTATATGAAAGAGATTATGAACACATTTTCAAATAAATGATTGATGGTATGGAGGACTGCTTCATTTACCGAAATTTACATTTCATCATAATGTGTGACATTTTTTCGGATTCTTTCTGACTAGCACTAATGGAAAGAAATTGACTTTTGAATAGATCAGGCCTATCTTAATTTCGTATTGTCACAATCCTTTATGAGACAAAGGTGACCTTCAGCTTCCCCACTAAGGGCTCATTTTGTGCTCTACATTCCAAGCTGTAGATAACCACTTCTGTGCCAAAAGAAAAACACAGACTGCTTTGAGCAAATTACTCTTTTGGTTCACATGGAAGAAGAATGTTTTGACCAAAAAGCTCTCTGTCTCATCGGACCGACCATATATGTAGTTATTCGTAAGAAGTTTTCCACTTAAAATGTGCTGACAGGTATGACATTTAGTCAGGAGCAAATAACCTTGGTGGTAATTTTAAATCTTGTAATCAGACTCCATATAGTTGGTAAATATACATGATCATAAAGACCCATAGCATGCTGTTCTGTTCCCATGATCTCATGACCCATTGATTATCACAGTCAGGGGACTTTTCAGAGTTATGTTAAAGAAACTGTGTTTCCTTTAAATAAAATGGACAGTGCTTGACTTATTTTGAAGATGTTGAGTTATGTTAAAGAATTATGTTAAAGTATATTGGGTTATGTTAGAGATACTGTGTATTCTTTAAAACAATGGACAGTGCTTGACATAAGTTCAGGAGCGGTATTATTCCAAGTCTGTACATTAGTGTAACGGCCCTTAATGACAACCGGAAATTACCACAGTAACTGGCAGTGTCTATTTGTTGCTGGTCTCTGATCCCATAGTCCTACTGTACAATCTCTTACCTCTGTCCTCTTCATAAAGGCCTCAAGTTTAAAAAAAATCACTATTTGCAAGCATTTCACTTAAGACTGAATCAACATCAAAGCTTTTCAAGGTACTGTCCTTTGATGTATAGGCTAAAGTGTGATTATTATGGGAATCAGATGGTGGCCTGAAAACAGTAGTAACGTTTTGGCCACAAACAAATGCTGCTTCATTTTGATGCAAGGAAAGCTGGGTCAAGGTGTCTATGGGTTAATCCACTAAATAACACCATATTTTTTCCCTTTGCTTCAAGCATAGCATTTGGTCTGTAATTACAAAAAATGATTGCTGTCTGTTTCTCTGACAGTTTTGTGCAACCAGACAATATGAATGTGTCAGGACAATACACAGCTTTTCTAAAACGATAGTTTGTGCCAAGATAAAGCAAGTCTTTGATCATTCATTCATACAATTTTTTTTTACAATAACATTCTGAAGAATTTCCTTAACATAAGAATGCCCATGAAGTAATTCAGAACCATTCATCCAGTGAACAATGCCTCTAGGATGTACTGTATTCTTTTTTTCAAAGAAAGTTTATCCAGTTACCTCTGCTGCAGATGATCAGTTCATTAGAGTTACCAGCCTCAGAAATCAACATTTAACTGCACCTCAGATTGCAGCATAAATATATGCTTAAGAGACACATCTCAACATCAACTGTTTGGAGGAGACTGTGTGAATCTGGCTTCAATAACTGCTATTTCACAGTTGAAAAATTACAGAAGTTGGTTTCATCTTGTGGTTACCAATTGTCAAAAAAATCTTGCTGTCATAGAACCACAAAACAAAACATCTGAATTTTGCTAAATGTCACTAGAACTTTGACAGGAACCACATTTAGCTTTTTGGCAACAAACACCAGAGGTAAGTTTGGTGTAAAATGAGCCATGGTTATACTGAAAATAATCGAATCCCCACAGTGAAGTACAGTGGTTGATCTTTGACATATGGATATTTGTTTTTTTTACTTCCAAAGACTTTAGGAACCTCATTAGGATACAAGGACTCCATCAAGTGCCAGGAGATATTAGGCCCAAACCAGTCTGCCTCTGCCAGGAGGCACAAACTGGGTCGATGTTCGATCTTGTAGCAAGAGAATGATCCAAAGCATACCTCCAAATCCACATAAAAATGGTTCACTGACCATACAGTAGAATCAAGCCTTTGTGTTTTTTATATCTTTATCCGTATACAATACAGTTGTATTGGTGTTTTAGTGGTACATGATTTTTAATGCTTTATGTATACTCAGTTAAATGATTTAAGAGAGGGACACCAACAATGTGAATAGAATATGTAGTAAATAGGCATTTTTTCCAACTTGAAAGGTTTTAAAATCTGGTTTTGAGATCCAATTACATTACAAGCTGCTTTCATACCTGGCTGTTCAAAGGGAATAAGAAATCAGAGCTGAATCAAAGTATTAAATATTGGCTATTGTTACTACAAATTCTGACTTGTCAATGGCACAAAATTAAAAGTAATAGTTTGGTTCATTCAAGGGCAGATTGCTCTCCCATTTTAATTTGTATTCTGAAAATAGTAGAGATTTTTATATACTATGCCATTTTGCATCAGAGTTTTCTTTCCTGTGTCTGTGAGTCTGTGTTTGGTGAATGTGCAGTGTATGTTGTTGTCTGTTACCAGCACTGCAGCTTTCAGAGCCTAGACACCCAGTCCTTCAGAGAGCTTTTAATTTGTATGCTGTGGCTGAGAGCTGTGCTCCACATAGCTATGCTCTCCTCCCTACCAAACAGTCGTGATCCCTGAGGCTTTTTGTGCTGCGTTTCAGTGGTGTGCTCCAGACCATCCAAAAGGCCCTCTAAAGAGTGCATGTAGTGCAGGACAAGGTAAGCTAGAGGACACATGGGCAGCAATGTGGAGTAAAAAAAGTCATTAGAGGATAGGTTATTGTCAACTCTACTAAAGTGGGCTACAAAAACACGTTCCGAATACAGCAACTCAAACATACAAAATTCCTAGCTCGGTATAATTGTATGTATTTAGAAGAACGACTTACGTAAGGCATCAATGTCAGATGTTTGAATGAGGAGATTAGTGTACAGCTTTAAAACAATTCTTCCCTGTAACTTTTTCTCCAAAAAAACCCAGTGCCAAACAAAGTAAGGGGCAAATCAATGGACATCGCAGTTCGCCCAGTAAGAAATCAATAAAGCACTGTCTCCCCTATCGGCCCCGCCCTGCAGTTCGACTTTACCTAAGTTTGATGAATGGGCTGGCTCATCGTCAGAAATCGTAAAGCTGTTAGAGCAAGCCTATTGGTAGGATTTATGTTGTTTCTTCTAGTGTGACCTCAAAAGGCAGCTCTTGGAAGATATTGAACCTAGTCAAGTATTCACTGTAGCACTTATGTGATTTGTAAAAAATGCTTGCATTGTCTGCCACGTTTGCAAACTGTAAATGATTGAAACTTTTTGTAGACTGGTGGACAGTGGTGTAAGTTTAGCCAAAAAGTAATTTGCAACATGCAGTCAACATAAGAGGTATTGGCACCCTTCATGAATTTGGGCAGAAGAAGGTTGCCAATACCTGAAAAAATCCTACAATTAAATTAAATGTGAGTAGGGATTGTTTTGTATTGAAAGCATACAACTCCCCCTTATGTTTGACACCAAAATAGGACTAATTGTTTATGCTGTTTATTTTTTGCATTCATTTTTGCTCATTATCATGCAGGTTACCAACACATCTTGAGTTGACTTTACATCCCTAGGACATAATATACAGCAGTTTGCTAATGACTCATAATTGTATCCTAATTTAGTTTCTTGGTGTTTGGTAATGAAGGGCCTACATTGCATCAGCAACACTGACTCAATGACAAACAAGTAATTTATTTAAAAAAGTGATGGCACCTTTATTCATAGCAACTAGTTACTAAATAATGAATCATTTGATTGTTAATCATAAATACACTGCAATATAACATGAAGTCCCACATCAGGTCTCGATGAAGGAATTGTATTAAGTATCAACTTGGTGGGCCCGTTCCCGGTTTCTGAGAGAGGGAATAGGGGGGTGTTAACAGCCATGGATAATTTCACCAAATGGCCCAAAGCCTACGCCCTTCCAATTCAGGAGGCAGAGACCACTGTCGACGTACTGCTGGGAGGTTCTGAAAGTCATCCACATGGACCATGTGAAGAACTTTGAGTCTCGTGTGTTTGCTTAGATGTGCGAGCGGCTGGGGGTGGAGAAAACCCACACCACCCCTTCCACCCACCGGTTCTGGTGGAGAGCCCAGCAGCTGGACATTGTCACATTTCACCATCAAAAGGTCTGGGACACACACATGCCCCTGGTCCACATGGCATGCCATTCCCCCGGCTGCTCTCCAGCTCTCCTTTTTCTGGGGAGGGACCTGCGCAACCCAGCAGAAATAACATTAGGGATCCCTCCAGAAGAGTGGGCTGCTGTCACTGGCCTCGATTACGCCAGGAAGCTCCAAGATGGGCTCGAGACTGCCCATGAGTTTGCCCGGCTTCTACTAGAGAGCGCAGGCGCAAGGCAGAAGTCACCGACATAGTCCTGGGACCCCAACCGAGGCCGCTACTGCGAGTAGGACAGGAACAGAGTCCACTGTTGGGGCTGAGACGCAACCAGACAGACCCGGACAGGTCAAGAAGCCTCTTGGTCACCTTCATGACTTTGTGTATGTCCTCGGGGTCAAGGGCTTGTAAAGGGGGGAGCTGTGTGGCGACCCTGGCCTATGAACAGTTCTAGATTATTCTCTGGGCCGGGCTTACCTGGGAGGGGACAATTACACAGGCGGGACGTCCTGCTTCAGAGTAGCGCAGGGGTTGGCCGGTTGGCCGCAAGCGGGTGGTACTTTGGTGTTCCCAGGTAGGAGCCTTTATTAGGGGGAGTTTTGGTGTTAGTTAGGTTTTTGTAGTCCTTCATGTTGTAGAATCTCAGCATTAACAAATACAATATGAATGTATGTTTCATTGGAAGAGAATGTGCCTAGATAGAATAACAGATGAGAATAACAGAAACCTCTGTTTAGATTCTCTCTGTAGGTTGCGCTCTGATAACCACAGGAATGCTTATATAGAACATTTGGCATGGGGGTTACTGTATTGGAAACCTGATCTTTACTAGGTAGACAAATCCTTCAATGTGTACATCAGCTTGTAACTAACATTACAGTGAGAAGAGATTGAGTGAGATGAGATTGAGTTTGTGTAAGAAAGACCAGCTCTGCAACCTCGTGAACAAGACTATCTAATGCTGCAACAAACAATTGAATTACTCTCTCCCTTGACAACCGGGTATGCGATAATTATTTAAACCACTACACGAAACGGCTGATTTCTAACAGCGTTGTGTGGAAGCAGCTGTGACCTCTTTAGTAGAAATCCTGTGTTAGCATCTTTTTGCATTTTGTTCTGAGTGTGTAGGCAATCTTTGATTTGGTTTGGTTTAGGCAGTTGCCCGAAAGCTGCCCAGTGTTAGTCAATAATTAAGTTGATTGAGAACCATTCCTGTGCCTTTTGTCATTTTGTCCAGCTAGGACACTACAATAACAATATATAATCATAACAAGATGAGAATGGCTAATAATCTGCGTACCTAGACAATCACATTACCTATTTAAAATGACCACACAGAAAGAAGAACAATTTGCTTGGCATTCATTTTTTTAAATGTACAAAAACATACCACTTCTGTAAAGTAGGCTAACTTCTAGACGACATACCAAACCTAACTTCGCCAGAGCATTGTCGTTACTAAAGTAACCCACACAAATTCAGCCACTGTACAGTGGCTGTCACTTGTACACCCCCTCATGGGTATATACATGGTAGGCGTATTTATACATGGTAGGCGTATTTTCCCCGCGGTTCAGTTGTTGTTTACCGCGGCCTGTGTGCAGGTGCCTTCATTCATGCAAGGCCTGATCCTACTGAACAGCTACTTGAATTAGGGTGCAATCGTTTAGCAATCAATTTTTTATCTATTAATCAATTGACACCTATTTGGAAATTGAAAACATTTGAGCAATTTGTCAACAACTACTCAATGATCTATATGTTTTGATTTTAAATATAGCCAGAAACGTAATTAGAAAGTAGCAACAGAAATTGTCAAGGAGTATTAACCAAACTCCAACGACTGAATCTGTTGAGAGCCTCAGAATATACAGTAGCACTTGTAGTAAACGTTTTAATAAAAAAATTTGACATACATTTTTTTGATATAATTAAACTGCAAGCATATCACATTTGACAGCCTTTAATATAAAATTCTAAAAATTGTAATTTCACAGTCTACTACATAATCGCCCTTTAAAATTGATAGTTTCATATTATATCATGTCCCTCGAAAATTCCTGTCTTCGGCGATTATTCCAATTCTAAAAAGTCCAGTTCATGGCTGCTCAATCCTGGGGTTGGAGTGAAAACCTATAGGATGGTAGCTTTCCAGGAACAGGATCGAGCACCCCTGGTCTAGTATTGATAGGCTCAGTCAACAATGAGACCAATGGCTGAGATCGCGAAAACAGATTCAAGAGCTGCGGATTTGAGAAGCGGATTTTCGTAGCTACTTTTGTGTGGACCAAAGGCCTATTCAATCAACTGTTACAGATGGTAGGACCACGGATCACAAAAATAAACACCATTTTTAAGTAGCCCAATTCCATTTGTCGAGTTGAATGCCTAGGCATTGTCTCCGGTAAGAAACATTTAATAGATTTGTTGTGTTTAATACCGTAAATTATTGAAATTAGGAACTAAACAATCTAAAGTAAATGGCTTGTAATAAAGGCAACGTTATGAAACCTGTTTTCGAAATCTTTATTGCGTTGAGTTTTCATGAAAAAAGTTACTGATATAGGGATGATTGGGCCATTCGGACTCCTTCGAGACAGAAAAGGATATTTAGTCTAAAAAACATAGGTTAGCAAGCTAATAACTACCCAATAATTGGTAGCCTCCGTAGGAAGCAAATTGTATTATAAAACTAACTTTACCTCGCTGTACGAAGCTACTTGACAGACAATAAGCTCAGCGATAATGATCTCTCAACTGTAAGTCATATTTTTCCCCATCCCTTGCCGTTGAGCGAAAAGGCTTAAATATCCTCACCACGCTCAAGCTACGTAACAGATTTTGTGTGAGTGTGTGGGCCCACAGTCTCAGTGTTAAATCGTTTTTTGTATCGATGTTCTTAGCAGGTTATTTATTATGTTTGCATGTCATATTAATTGTTATACTAAGCTAGGAGGAGAATAGACATTGTTGGATCTTATGTATGTACACTTTGAAAATGTATAATATTCCTCTGGGAAATAGTATCAAAAGCATGAGAATACGCTGATGTGTTTTTGAATGTGCTGGATTTAGTGGAAATGTTTTTTAGGACTGTTAGCTAACTGTTAGAAGTTGTGAGACGTAGGTTGTATATCATTTATTCATATTTTTTTGAGAACTAAATATTTTACAGACTACAAGAAAGTTGGTTATATACCATATATTCTGAGAGAAATAATACTTTACGTGGTTTTGCGTGCTCAAATGACCAATCTATTTAGTTTAAATTTGGTATACCCAGCGTCACAAATACTGACTGGGGTGTGGGGGGCTACACATGTACTGTATGTTAGGCCTACAACTGACAGTTTACCTGTCCGTGCATATTCATTAATAACTGTAGTAAATGCACCTGTAAATAGGTCTGCTCCATTTGAGCACTGCAAAAACCTACTGCTTGTAAGTGTGTGTTAGACGAACAAACAATTATCTGGTTTAATTCCAATGGACAAACAATATTTATTACATTTTTATTCTTCCTACAGATAAAAAAAAAATTGCATCATGAATATCAAGTCTTGATTCTTTAAACTGGTCACGACACTTTTACAGTTAGTGAAGGGACACTCGGTTCCAACAAACAGACCTGGGAAATCATACAAGCGTTGTCAATATAGCGTGGCAATGCCTGAAAACACATTACTGTTGCCCGTGAAGCCTGGGACACAGTGCAAACTCAATTTCTGCCACAAATACAACAGGGACAACCCTCTAGCTTTGCTTGTAATAAGAAGGTACAAAAGTCATTTCTGTGTGTCCCAGGAGGTGCAAAGCACTTCTTTTTTCCCTACCATTTCAGCTCGATGGGGTCCCTTAAACGTCAGAGCACTGCCGAATTCTGCGGGAGTACAGTAATTATTCTTCCGTCGTCTCCAATCTATTTCTTAAAATTCATTGCACCTCATGTCAACACACAGTTTGCGAGCAAAATGACTGAGAAAACTGCAGTAATTTGGACCCCCCCCGGATGACTCCACTACTCACAAGCGTTTGTGAATTTCGTGTTCCCACTTTGCAGCTGCCATTGCAGTCGATGTTGAGCGAGGTTATTACGCTGTAGAACGGTGTTGCTAGATGGATGGTGGGCCCTGAGCACACTGCCTCTCCCTCCCACCCGCCTGCAGCGAACAGCCCTGTTGAATATTTATGGTTGGTTGTTCTCCATAAAACGTTAGAGGTATTGCAGCCAACATGCAGCATTGAACGCGCTCCTGCAGGTTACCACCGATTTCTTAAAACACTATTTATAGATTACAAGCAGCTGAAGGCCTAACTATACTTGAGGATATAGTAGACTTTTATTATTGAGCTTTGAGAATAGAATAGAATAATCCACCATAGTGGCTGTGTTTGTTAATCTCTCAATGAATGTGTCAAGTGATTATAATCTCAGCTGGTGCATATTCTGTGCTCATACCTCATCAATCAAACATCCTCTATTAGAGGCATACAAAACCAATGGCTTGAAACCACATACATCTACATATGGTATCACCATAAGGGACATTATAGAAACTCATGTTTTTTGACATAATTGCATCTGGGGAAGAAATTAACCAGTAAATCTCTTAGCAAAAGAGGGGCATTTTACCTAGGGCTTCTAATCCAATGACTCTAATCCAAATACTAGCAGCTGTTGCTTCAGGATGTGAGATAACCAGTTGTAATACTGATTCATTTACACCTTCAGGACACCTTTCAAAATAAGTCATGAGAAAAACTGTCAGAAAATGGAAAAGACCTGTGACTAGAGGAAGAAAGACAACGAAGAGAGATGTTGTCTACAGCAATTGAAGGGAACACTGCAGCTTATTGTCAGCTTGGCAGCAGATCTAAAGATAATGTGTCAGTTTTCTGACGTTGTATGGCGTCACTATGTTGACATTTTACTCTGAACTAGTATCACTTTGTGATCCAAAAATAATTTTGGGTATGTGACCTTTCTGAAAGGATTTCATCATTTCGCTCCAGAGTATTTTGGGACGCCACAAGGTTAATTTAGATATAAATGATATATGACTCTGGCCTAGTGTCAGTCTACAAGATGTCCAACCGTGCTGCCAAGCATGTGCAGGTACTGGACACATCTAATTCTGTGTAGGTGGTTGAGACTGTAGACACTTCGTTAACCAGAACCAGCAGATATAATTCTGTTTGGCCCCTGGTCTCTTCACAGTGAGTCATTAAAAACCGAAACTTTAATATTGCGTGAAATTGATTTGAAACAAGTGTGATTCCTGAACATGGGAATAGAAATCATCAGTTTGTTCTCTCAGCAGAGCTCCTCACAGTGATCATGCCCTGCTCTACACCTGTCTAATTCACAACTAATTCCCTTCCATGAGCCAAGAAGAAAATGGAAGCTATTGATGTGTGGCAGAACCTGATGGGCTTGCAGAGTGAAAAACAACACCATTGATTTTTGCTCCAGTGCCCTGCTCCACAAACACTGGTACAGATGAGTAATTCATTGCTCATTATGTTTAGCCAGGCTCACTTATCATATAGAGCTAATGAAGGTATCATTTCATTTATTTTACCAGCATTTTTTACATGTAGTGTCACTGAGACAGAGCCTTGCCTCTTCAAAAATCACAACAAAAGAAACTTAAAAAGAATATAAAAATACTAATATTACAAAGACAATACAACACTACAAAACTCACCAAAAATATCCCATTCCATAACAAAGAAGCCCTCAATCAAAACACAGATCCGCTTCAAAGGCCCAAATAAATCCAATTATAGGGAACTCATACAGGTCCTGTGTGGCTCAGTTAGTAGAGCATAGTGAAACACCAGAGTTGTCGGTTCAATTCTCAAGAGGGACCAGTACAAAGAGAGTAAGAAAAATATTGCATTCACTAGTGTTGCTCTGAATGAAGCAAATGTAATATTCTACCATACCGGTGCCTTTGAAAAGGTTCTTAGGATACATGTTGTGTTGTAGACTTCATAAATACATTTGCCATAAATCTACACACAATACCCAATAATACAAAAGCAAAAACAGGTTTTTAGAAATGTTTTTCCAAATGTATTGAAAATAGAACAATTCAAATATATTATTTTAATAAGTATTCAGTACTTTTCCTCTACGAGCTTTACATACCAGGATTTGGGCAGTTTCTCCCATGCTTACATCCTCACAAGCTTTGTCAGTTTAGATGGTGAGTGTCGTCTGGATCAGAAGGTCGGGTAATCCCAGAAATGAAATGGTATTACATTAAAGTGGAGGTCAAAAAGCGCATTGCCTTATGGAGAAATTTCAGTGAAAATTTCTGTGCCACAGGTGGGAGAAAGAGGACATCGGAGCTCAACCCCCTTGATGAGCAACTTGCGGGTATTATAGAGGAATCCCTCCTGAGTGGAATAGTAACGGAGGTGGAGGGGGACATGGACATGCAAAACTCACCAGATGATCCAGGTATGTAATAAGTATTCCCTTGTTTGACAAGACTGAACCAAGTGCATTCAAGTTCAAGACTGCTTTCATCCTCAGAACTACTGTCCTACAGATGCAAAAAGATATAATTGACGCTATTAAAGCTGACGTATATACATTTGTTGCGCTAACACATCGCAACTCATCTGGATCGTGGTTGAATTCCCACCGTATCAAATGGTCCCAGGCCTGCATCTGATAAACCTCTGTATACGGTGTACCGTTCGGAGTGAACATTGGTGCAGCTGCATGTCTGCGATGGATGGATGTAATGGAGAAAAATGCATTGAACTTTGACGCTGATGTGGCAATTCTTCCTTTAAATAAGCAAAGTTAGCTAAAATGCTAGCTACCTAGCTAACCCCACACTGTTGTTAGTAATTGCCCTATTGGTGTTAATGTGGCTAGCTATACAGACAGAGCAGACATGGCTAAAGTTACTGACTGTACATCTATCCAGCAGACATTGTTTACGTTTTGCTACTACTACCAGCTTCCAATAACATCAGCTTGCTAGCAAGGACAATGTTAGCTGCCTAGAATAACCTCATACTGATGTTAGTAATTAGCTATAACAAATTTCCTGTCTAAAAAGATTGGAAAATGTGGTTAACTTGCTAACTTTCTGTGGATAAAGAGATGAGCTGCAATCTGTACATGCTGTTTGCTTTGTTTACCCACCCAGCTAGTAGAACTGTGATTGAAAAACATAACAAGGGCTAGTTTAGACTAGTAGCTGGCTATTCCCATATTTCTGTATGTGCTACGTCAGATACATTTAGTTTATTTTGTTTTAGTATATAATTAACAATCATAAGTCAACTTGCCAGGTTGGATGGAGATAATTTTTTGATGAGCTGAATAAAGTGTACAGATAACGTGTGTGGTTTTATGTGTGAACTGATGTCACACCAGCGACAGCCCAGATATCTGGGAAAATGAGTCAGGAATACTTCCAGTTTTGAAAGTGACGTCCTTCCGCTTTAATGAGGCTTTCAGGGAGTTGAAGGAATAAAATGTCTTACTATGTAAGTTGTACATTGAATGAATGCAACCTGAGTGCCATCAGTAGCTCCGATTACATTGCTGCAAATTGCACTTTATTTTCCTATTCATCCACAGTATAAGGAAACTGTGTAGAGGGGTGTCAATCCACATCTGACTTAACGCGGCTGAGAGATCCCTGAACTGTCAGCCAATTCCCTTTGAAAAGTTGCCCGATATCCGAGGGTTGTCAGGACCTGAAGTGATACAGTCATGGCTTGGTTTCTGTGAGTGCTGATCTGTAAACCTGGGCCCACTACAGCACAGAGATCCAAGATAACAGGTCTTGGAAATCGGAACTGGCTCATAAGCCATTCTTTATCACTGGCCAGTACATCTTGCTGGTCTTTGAAAATTCTCTCTTTTCGAATTCTTCCATTCACCAAATTTTCCAATAGAGCCAAAGCAGCCATTGTGTGTCATTACGCATCGCAGTCACATGCCTTTTTATACCCACCCATTTTCTTGTAAAAGCTACCAAATTACGTCACACTTTTAGGTGTGGTTATTGCACTGATTGTTATAGACAATGACAGGGCCATTATCACATTGACAGTAATGCCAACGAACATATGATAACATACTGTATATGAAACTGTACATTCGTATCCGCCCAACTGAGGCAACAGAATCAGTTAAAACTGTAACAATAT
>JACXGJ010003041.1:37609-58137 GCA_016801105.1 Esox niger
GTAGCGCTCTTGGTCTCCAGCGTAGCGCTCTTGGTCTCCAGCGTAGTGCTCTTGGTCTCCAGCATAGCGCTCTGGGTCTCCAGCGTAGCGCTCTTGGTCTCCAGCGTAGCGCTCTGGGTCTCCAGCGTAGCGCTCTGGGTCTCCAGCGTAGCGCCCTGGGTCTCCAGCGTAGCGCTCTGGGGAAGGTAAACAGGTTTTTGGGAAACAGGCAGTGCCCTCTGGGAGGCATTGCTGGGGTCAGGGTTAACTGGAGTGTGCGGGGCTGTAGAGGTCCGGTGACCGGTGGATAGCTGCTGGACCTGCTCCAGCAGAGTGCGGAAAGCTCGGTTATTTTGGTCCAATGACTGGACCGGAGTCCATGGCTGGGCGTCCATCCATAACCCCCAGAAGGAGCTCTTCATTTCTCCCTATGGCAACACCTTGAAAGGAGACAGTGCTCCAGACCTTTTCTGCTGAGTCTGTCATGGCCTGTCTGTTCTGAGAAGACTCAGGGCGAGACCCAAAAGCAGACACATGGAGACGGATGCAGGTGTTTGTTTCTGTTTAATGGTAAATAATCACAGAGCAGAGAAAAGTCGTAGGCAGGCAGTGTTCGGTACACGGTTGGCATAAATGGCCAAGCAGACAAGTAGTGAGCAGGAGGAGGTTGTGGCAGGCCGAGGTCGATACACAGGACAAGTGAGGCTAGGGACAAGGAACCAGAAACAAAGTATGTCACGGACCACTCAGGGAAACCACAAGACGAACCAGCATCTGGAACAAACAAAGATGACAGGTTAAGTAGGCAGAAATAATGAGGGGACGTTAGGCACCTGGTGGAGGTGAGACAAGACAACATGTGAGTGCAATTAACAGGTGGAAGCCAGTTAATGTCTAACACTTATCATCTAAAAAGAATGCAGATGCATGCTTTTCCCATGAATTTTGTAAATAGTGTTGTGGTAAAGAGATAGGGGTACAAATTAGGAATAATATCATGTGCATGAAAATGAGTCAGTGATGAAAGATGCACCTGCCACTGCCTATTCATTCTCCGATTTGTGACAGTTTATGGTTATGACACTACAAGACATCTAAATGCGCTAATGTTGCAAACAAACAAACAGACATAAAAGAGAAAAACCTCAATCTGGCTGGTTTTCCTCTCTTATGTAGGGATGGTTCTAACTAATCTTACTGGCATCTTTCCTTGATGATGCTTATGAAGCATTTCCGACAGCCTGATGAGATAAGAAGGAAGCCGGATACAGGCAGACATGTTATGCCTTTAAATGAGATGAAATGAGAGTCTCTAAACTATTCATTTGCTGTCTGTTAAGTGGGCCCAGGTTCTCCCTCGACATTTTGCTCTTTGTGGAGGCATCCGTGTTAGAGTGGGTTGCCAGAGACACTGAAGGAGTTTAATTCCCAAATAGGTCTCACTTTCCCCATTAAAGTACACAGTTATACCAAGCAAGAGACTGCCTTTGACAAAAAGAAAAGAAACATGGAATTGTGATTGGTGCATGTTTGGTATAGAGCAAAGTGCTTTTAAATGTTTTACACTGCAGTCATTTAGCAGGCTCTCTAGTTCAGAGTGGCTTACAGCTAGTCGATTCTTAAGAGTGCTGGGTGGGACGATCTGGACCATCAGTGTGAGGTCAAGTTGTATTCTACGAAAGTTCGAGAGCTTGAACTTACAAAGAGAGTTAACGCCATGATGGCTGTAGACAACCGCAAGGAGTTTCCCTGGGAGGGGCGGTTGTCAGCCGTGATGGAGAGGACTTTGGAATGGACAGGCCTTCCCCAAGAGGAAAAGAAAACCAGGCACACGTACATCCATCTAACCACCTGGGTGTCAGAAGGGGAATGGACAAAAGTGGACAAGTGTCATCTTCATAGCAATGACGAGAGACTTGTTGTATAGGGAGTATTGGAGAGGGCCAAGAAAGAGCGGCAGGTAGGACTGAATCCCAGAGTGTCCAGAACTGCATATACCCAGCTCTAAAAGGGTGTTCACAGTGTCAAAGACAGCTAACATTTCTGAGAATGTAATTTTCAGAGAGTAATTTTTGGCATTGCGATAAGCCTTGACAATAGATAAAAATGTTGAACCGGAATGGAAAAGTAATGTTGACAGCATGGAATTCAAAAGAACTAGAAAGGTGAAAGCGGGGGAAGAGATATGTGTTCTCCACTTAGACATATTAGTCCTGTACCTCTACTATGATGAGAAGATACCCTTGGATGGCCTGGAAGCAAAAAAAGACAGAATTGCCTAGTGTGGAACATTGACAGACACGAGAGACAGGGAATCCCTGCTGACCTCACACGACTTACATCTGCCACAGTGCATGTAACTTGCGGTGATAATGCTGGAGGCAAAAGAAGGACAAATCAGACGAAAGGAGGACAAAGTGGTAGAGAGGAGGGAAACTAAAAGACCCACAAGGTGAAGACCCATGAGGATGAGAAGTAAAATAACAACAAATGGGATTACATAAGAAGATGGAAGTACAGAAGAAATGCCCTGTACCCCAAAATCCAAAGACCACGTAAAGTTGGTGAAAACACTGTTTGTTATTCTTTTAAACTTGAATATAGGTGTTATTAACATCAACTTTACTCGTAACTGAACTTAGGTACTTATTTGTTTTTCTTCAGATTAAATCCAAGTCATCATCACTGTATTGATCACATGAACTGAGAAAGCAGAAGGGAGCCTTTTTGTCATCCTTTCCTCGAATTACTCCGGAGGACAAATCAGAAAGCAGACCTGTTTTTGATTCAGAGAAAGTCTTTTTTTTGCAGACAGCAAAGACTGCTTGCAGTACATACTAATAGAAAAGGGAAAACTATAACTATTGTTAGTCAATAGATAACTAGCAGAGGAAAAAACAGTCCCCCCCAATGCCTTTATTAGATTACATTTAGATTAGATTCAACTAATCAATATGTAATCAAATTGCACCTGGATTCCTAGTTGCTCTGTCAAAAATCTGCTTGCAGCAAGTTATGAGCATTCAGTAATCCACCTAAGACTTGTGGCACTTTTGCACTTTGTTCAAATATTTCATGATCTGATTTATTGCTGGCCAGAACAGCAGTTTGTTATGCACCATTCCTGTTACCTTTTCGAATGTGTTTGGGGTTGGTGTCCTGTTTAACCCTGCTTTATGAAATTAAGGTTATATATTGTGCTGCAAATACCTTTTTATTTCCCTGATTTTATGATTCCATGCACACATTCAAGGCACCCAATTCCAGATGTAACAAAGCTAAATCTAAACATCTCTGAAATTCCTCGATGTTTCACGGTCGGGATGGTGTCCTTTTATTTGTAGGTTTAATTTTGTTTTTAGATAAATATAGAGATGATGTGTTTTTACCAATATGCTATAATTTGGTCAGACCAGAAAGGATTCTGACATATTCAGGTGTGTTTTGGCATACTGCAGTTACTATAGGCTTTCTTACCTTTGTGTCTTTTTCTCAGCGGTGGTTCGACTATGACATAATGTACTTTCATTGAAATGAATGATATCATGTGTCTGAAGTTCAGCTTGAATCTGTGGCAGTTGACTGAGGTGTTTTCTCCCCAATCCGAGCAATCTTTAGCACTATTCGTCCAGCAGGTTTTTATGATTTTAAGATGTCAACTGTTTAGTACTAAACTAAGTGCAAGATAGCCAGTACATTTGGCCAAGACTGTATATCTATTTAGTGCTGTTACAGTCCTGTAACTTGTTCAATCATCACTGTTAATTAACAAACATACTGTATCTATATTTAACAGGCTGGGGAATTGTATTACCGCAAAGTGGCTAAGCTAAGTGGCTAAGCTAAATGACTCTTGGCCAGTATCATTCATTTTAAACTGTGCACTTTGATTTTAAAGGACCACATAATCGCCCTCCTATCCGGACAAAGAATCATTCGCATTCCGTCCCAACAAAATCACCGATGACACCATTGCCAGAAGGTCTTATGTGAAAAAGCTGTTTATCAACAAATGCTCAGTACTTGGTGCCCTCAAAGCCGGATGGAAGGCTGGCAGACCTGCAACTGTACTCAATCCTGGCCTACTGAATACTGGACGTCCCACGACCGACATACATCACCGGCGCCATCCAGGGGGGTGGACTCAGTCCCCTGTACTCCTTGTACACCTTGTTTTCCCATGACTGTGTCACCACCTACGACTCCAACTCAATACGCAACTATGGCGATACCACGACAGTGGTAGGCTTTCCGACAATGACGGGACAGCCTACGAACAGCCGGTTCTAACCTTGGCAGAGTTGTTCCAGCTAAACAGAGGCTGCCACTCAGCCCCAAGTTGCAATGGAGAAGGAAGAAAGCGTCATGGTCTTCGTTGTGTCCGCAACTGATGATTCAGCGTATTCCAACAAAGCATAGGGGGAAGAAG
Source organism: Esox niger (assembly GCA_016801105.1). NCBI lineage: Eukaryota > Metazoa > Chordata > Actinopteri > Esociformes > Esocidae > Esox > Esox niger. The sequence goes on from JACXGJ010003041.1 coordinate 42,018, forward strand.
ACTTTTGGCATGTCGCTCGGGGACGCACACAGACAATTTGGCTAACGTGAACTCAAACTTACACTTGCTTTCACACTCGCCCACAGTCATCGTGTACGCACGTATATTCACCTCACCCACGCGCGTGCACATTCTGTCCGCACCTGCTGTCCTATAAATGCTGTGTACACAGGTACCGGTCATTTTCCAGAAACGTGTCTTGTTGCCACATTTCACCTCACTACTCGGTCTGGGTTGCATTCAGACTTGTTTAATTGATTTGTAGAACGACTGAAAGTCAGAAAATGACTGTTTGGATGTGTGTTAATATTCAGAGCTGTCACTTAGAGGGTGTAGTCCTTGGCTGATCTTCATGTTAATAAATAGCCTTGAGTAATGTGCTTAGTGGCCACCATTTACCTCAAGCATGACGAAAAGAAAGACAGTTACATAAGTGCCACTGGAGAGCAATGTAAAGAGCCACGAGTTGTTAAGTACAATATGTGTCTTTTTTAGTCCATCATTTTTTCAGCAAGACTGCATTTGTGAAGACCTACTTAGTGTTCACGAACAGTAAGTGAGAATTTTCAGAATGTGTGGGAGTGGTGTGAAAAGTATATAGAAATCTTATTGTGGCATATTGCTCTCTCCTGTCACCATCTAAAGGACTAATTAAATTGCAGTTCTTTCAGTGAGTGGCTCCAGTGAAAAGACCTTAAGAAAGAATGGAATGGGAGTGGTGAAATATTTTACCTGTCCAGACATTGCTACTGGGGAGCCTGGTAGGGGGTGTAGACAGGGGACATGCGAGGCTGACCGGTGGTAACGATGGGGGTGACAAGGAACATTTCAGGGGACACGTCTCCTGACTGCCACAAGTTAACCCGTTCCTCACCTCCTGCTCAGCCTTAATTTGTCCCCTGGCCCAGCCACTGTCAAAGAGGTTTTATACTGTAACTGGTGGCTCCACTGAACTCTATACTTAAAGAGGCTTGCTCATGGAGGGGCATATAAAGTCAATTTATTTTAGCCTATTAGCCTAACTAAAATATATTGCTTGGCTGTGATGTGTGGCTGTAGGAATAAAAGGAGCCATATTAGTGACCAGGGTAGACTGAAAATGAGGGTAACCCAAATTCATACCTCAGAGTTATTTGCGCTTGAAAAATAGTAACAATTTCTGATGAACATTCTTAAATGTTAATTTCAATATTATTTCAATATAATCATTGAATGCATTCAAAATTGATAGTCAGTAAGGTTGTCTGTTGTCCACAGGGAACAGTGTCACCTACTGGTTGAGAAAGAGCCTTCCAAAAATGCCTTGGATTTCAGAATGAAATTGCATCCAGTGTGGAGGCCTAACAAATCGGCTTTAGCCACAGGCATAAAGCTACCTGTCAGAAGTGATAAAACTTCTTGTTAAAGTTACTGGGCAACCACTTCTGGTTTTAAGTGAGAGTTTTTTATCAACATAGATTTAAAAGGATTTAATATCCAATGATTATCAACTCCACAAAATGTGATGCAATGTGCATAAAGCTTAGATCTATCAATTTTATTATTTGTAATTTTTGTATTGTTTCACTTGTATTTAACCTGGAAAGTGAGAAGTGATCACATAGTAGCTCAGTTATTATTTCCTCAACATTTTTGGATAATTACATGATTTAATAAAGTCTTACAAACAGAACAGCTGTGGTTGAACCAGTGGAGATGGGGAGAGATTTGTCTGCTCTTCATGATATTTTGGCCCAATCAGAAATCAGAAAAATCCTAGCGTTGTTTTGAATGGTGAAAAAATTTAATTCCATCCCTTTCACTAGCATCCTGAAGAGTCACTGGCAGTCCATCGTTCTGGGCCTATTCCGTGGCGCCAGATGGCTTTCCTAACACACGTCACTGTGATTGTTCTTCAAGCAGCTTCAAAAAGCATATTATTCATATCCTCTTCACTCTTCAAAGTGCACCCAAGGTATCTGCATCCATACACTTAATAATCAAACTGAGTGACACCAATCTCTCTTTGTCAGTTGGGCCGAACTATCCCTGAGAGAGAATCTCTATGACGCTTATGTTCACTTCTGAGAACACAAACCCCATCAATCCTAATTTGTTCTCCATGCAGCTTAGCACACGGGGTTAGAACACCTACCGTGCCTTGCATGACTGGGTAGATATGGGAGACCAATGTTCAGAGTTACAGAGCATGATATTAAATTGCCCATTTCAGTGGTCCCCTCACTCAGTTTTGAGTCGGGATGTGGGATCGTGTGGGCGATATTGGATCATCTTGTGCGGACCATGGCAACAGCCGCCCGGTCTCTGTGCATTGGACTGGAAGCCCAAGGTCCCGGAGGTCCGCCTGCTCCATATAAACATACATGAACCATTGGCCCGATGCTTCCGGAACCACACTGGCCAGGTCACAGCGCGATAAGCCCTCAGAAGCGGTGCCAGTCAGAACCTATAAGCCTTGAGCACCATCTGTTTCTGGACTCATCCAAGAGAAGCAAATCCCACAGTAGGAGGAAAAAAAAGAGGGGGCTTTCGTACTTTAACTTGTTTCCCTCTCCCAAAAAGAGATAGTGATTGAGGGGGAGGGGCAAAGGGGGAGACTATGTTCTATTGAGAATGAGAAAGGGTGGCATGGAGAAGATGAGTCAGTGTCCAATGAGTGGAGTTTGTAGGCGAAAAGTGGGTTAGTGATCTGCGCTTCAGCCTGCATTCCCCTCATTTGTATCCGTGGAGCAGGGAGATTCAACTCAAATATTGTCTGGGTGAATGGGAGGTGGAGTGACACAGTAGACAACTCCTTTAGTAATTGTCGATGTTCGGAGGAGTACAAGCACATTTGACACATTTCTGTGTAACTGAAAAAAGAGCTGTTTACTCCGGACCTGGGTCTCTTACACCTCTCCTTGGGCCTAAACTGGCGTTTCACCTGTTCAGTTAAACTCTAACCTGCGCCACCAAATGCAATTAGTCAAACGTCAAACACCTGAGTTCAAAACATTCAAGCGACGCTGGAAACTGGAATATACCAGAACAACAGGAAAGATCTTTGGAAGGGTCACGCAACTACACATTGGTAGCTGGTTTTGGTAGCTAGTATTAGTAACTGGCAGCCCATGTAAATCTGGGCTGTACAATATAATGTTAGATGCAATTCTACCAACAAGCCTATCAGACACTTTCCTAATTGACCCAACACTGACATTGACCCGTCCTGGTTTATCCATTACTGGAACAATACGCAAACCTAACAAGATATTTAGCAGTTCATCTCCATTCATCTCCATACTTGTCCCTGTCTGTCTGTAGGGCGTGTTGCTTTCGATCACTAGGGTACATATAATGATTTCAGGGTCTTGAGTTTTGACAGATGTAACTTGGACTTTTCTCAGAAAAAGGCAGGCTTATAAGGTATATAATGAGTAAGTATGTCATTCTATTTTCTATTTGTCTGAAATGGCAACCGCAGTGGGCTACACATTTAACATGACAGGGCATATGTAAGTGGGATTGCATTATATCTTTAGCCTGATTGAACTGCAAAAAGCCTAAACCTCTCTGGAAAAATATCCTGTGGACTGATAAAACAAAAGTTTTGACCAAGCAGATCAGCTTTATGTTTATTGACAAACAAATTAAGCATTTATAGAAAATATCAGCCTGCCTACAGTCAAATGTGGGGGAGGTTGGATAATACTGTTATGTTGCTAGGCTGCCTTTTTTACTGGGGGAACAGGAAAGTGTTCCCCCAGGAAATGTTCTAACGTTCTCCCTCCAAGGTTGTGGGTTTTCCAGTAGGACAATGACCTAAAACAAATCATAAAGCACTTACAATGGGGCAAAAAGTATTTAGTCAGCCACCAATTGTGAATGTTGGTCCCATTTAAAAAGATGAGAGAGACCTATAATTTTCATCATAGGCACCCTTCAACTATGAGAGACCAAATTAGAAAGAACATCCAGAAAATCACATTGTAGGATTTGTTATGAATTTATTGGTAAATTATGGTGGAAAACAAGTATTTATCGCAAAGCTACATTGCAAGTGGATAATTACTCTAAAACACTCCACACTGAGAGTGGTACTGTTTACCTCAAAGAACATGACAATGTTGTTTTCCTCAAAAAGAGTTTTAATTTTGCAATATAATTCTCATCTCAAATAATTGCTGTGTGACTAACTATGAGTAACTTGATGGAATTGCATTCGCCTTTAGTCCTTTTCTAAGTGAATGTGGGACACATTAAAATGTTTCTCACAAAAAGGGTATGTCTTATTGGTGAAGTTGCTCCATTGAGTCTCACAATATTTGCATCAGTTTGCATCAGCCAATTTGCATCTCTGGATTATTTTAGTGACTTGGTTCTATAAGTCTCATTCAGGAAAACAAAAAACCCTTTTTCAAAGGGTGTAAGGTATAAGCTATATGCTCTGAATTGGACAATACAACATGTGGATTATGACATTATTTTACTACAATTTGATGAATTCCCGAAACAGATGAAGATGAAGATTTTAAACACCTGACTGAAACTGACTGAACACACATACATACATAGATACATATAACTAACGTTAAGTGTTGTTAGAATACTGGGTAAGAACGTAAAAACACAGTTTTTTATTATACAATGACTGTTTGCAATATTCCGTTGAAATTCAAATTCTTTAGTCAAAGTCACTGGGAGCAGACTGGAAGTTTCAACCAAAGGCAGTAAAACAAGTTACAGAAAGTGAGCTTAGTGAATAAAGTGAAAACAAATAGCACTGGCTTGAGATGAAATACCTAACATTTCTGTTTCTTCGTGTGTCCACAAGTTCAGTAGCTTACTATTTTGTGTTTCTTTGTTTATCCTCAATTTTTGTGCTTCTTTGCATCCCAACAGCTGAACTGGTAACGTTAGCTAAAAGCTAGTGTGCCGCCGGTGGGCCGCCGGAGTGTTGCTTGGTTGGTTTGCAATAGCAGTACGAAGTGTTGCCATTCATGAATTTGTACGATGCTAATCATGCTAATTACAGACTGGGACAGAGCTGAATAATGGATTGTTTGAAAAAATTACTCTCTAGAATATCTCCGGGTAAGTGACCTTTTAGAAAATTATGAAGTTTGAACGAACTATCCCATTAAAATAAAGTGTTAATAAATCTGAATGAAGATACTGCAGAAGGACTTCTAAAAAATTCAAACGGGGATCAATACAGACAACTTTTTTAATTCAGTTTTCTTGCAGATGACTCCAGCAGCCCTTGCTCAGCCCCCTGCATATTTTTTATACAAAGGTTTACACCTTATTTTCAGAGTCACAATTTGAATCTCTAGATATTTTATACATAGTAATACTATAAAAAAAACTTTGTGGATTCTTGTGTTTCGAAGGCTTCACAATCCACTGTCGTCGTTAGGGCATAGCATTTACTTATGAGTAATGAGTACATTTAGCGCAGGATATATGGGGGACGGACTAGCCTGGTGCTCCCTTCCATCTGCCCTCATCCCAGAAAGTGTGAATTAGCCTCCAATGGCTAAGACAGAGGGGGGGGGTTCTTCAGTAGACAGCTTCACCCTCTGCCACAGTAGCCTCCTCGGGACTTTAGCATGCTGTGTCAGCTGTACTCTGCCCAAAGTTGCAGCGGTGATCTATTGCGCGTGATTGTTTTCCTGACACTCTGTGTCCTGCCCAGCAATTTCAAAAGGTGTCCGGGGACACATTATGCAGGTATAATTACCAATCCAAAGATGAGGGAACAGTTGAGACCATGCACAGCATTCATCATGCCTGCTTTCCCTGAAGGCCGGAGGGGGCGTGCTCCTCTAATGAATGATGCACTTGAAATCATAGGAGACCTCTCTTGACACCATTTGACCCGGAGATCTTTTGTGTCAGCATACCTAGCTGCGTGTTTGTGTTTAGCCATTGTCGTTTGGATCTTTGTCTTTTTTTGTCTAAGCGTGATGAAATGTTTTATTTCTGCCCTGTCATCCAGAGTCAATTTATAACATTTATTATCCAAGTGCTATCATGCGAGACACGATAAACGTGCGCTTTACTGGTCCATTTAATTTTGTGGCCAATAACTTTTAGGTAGAGTATCACCCTGCTTCTGAAAAATGTCTGAATTACTACATAAAGGTTAGTGGGAGATTTGCCAGGTTTGCGAGTCTATCACATGCTTTCTATATGGCCTTCTTGTGTATTTTAGTATATTTTCTTACCAGCAAATGTGTGAGACAAATCAGGAAACTCGACACATGCTACCTGGACTTCTTTCTAGAGGTAGATTTCTGTCAAAATGTTGTAAAGTTGTAAGAAATGTTTGTCTCAAACATTTCCTTATTGGCCAAGACAGTATATCCAGGTTGGCTAATTTCATCTTTGTTTTTGAAGACTACAGCCCTACAGGAGCACTACTTTCTTGTCATATTGCTTTTCCACTCTCAAAGTGTGCTTTGCAACTTTTATAAGTAGTAGGCAATACTTTATTTTACAGATTATTTGGAGCATGTCATTTTGTCTATTTGAAACTACGAAACAATGAGTGATTCTGATTATTTAAAATAATAAATAAATAATATTAAATATATAAAGCACACATAAAGTCTGTATATTGTGATTTTGTTACACCCATGAAATGCAATCAATCAATCAATCAAATGTATTTATAAAGCCCTTTTTACACCAGCAGTTGACACAAAGTTATTTTACAAAACATCCAGCCTGAAACCCCAAGGAGCAAGCAACAGTGTTGAAGCACATACATTGGCTAAGAAAAACTCCCTTAGAGGGCGTCCCCCTCTCAGGGAGTTTAGGAAGAAACCATTAGAGGAACCAGTCCTCTTCTGGCTGTGCTGTGTGAAAATTTTAAGACTATAAGTGGTAATAATTAATGTATGCATGTGGGCAGAGTCTACAAGACCTCATGTCTTCCTAAGATTAAACGAAGCAGGAGACAAGGAAAATTTAGAGAGTGCATTCCTTAATTTTAGAGAGTGCAAAGATTTACAGTGGAGAAGGAGAACTGACCCTATTCCCCCGGCACAATTATATAGCAGCGTAAAACCTTGGAGTTGAGACAGGCGGTTCCAGTGACACTGTGGCCCTTTCCAAGGGAAGACCCGGACAAGGCGCAACAGGCAGGAAGTCAATCCACTCACATTGCCAAGCATCAACCAATGGGACACTAATCAACCGCAAACACCCTGAAATAAGGGCTCAGTTCAACCTAATTGCACCCAATTGCGTGATGGGCGAAATGGAGAGACTGCAACAAGCCAGTGACTCCGCCCCTGAAAATCATTGGAGGGATGGTATCCCAGTGGTGATGAGGGCCCACATGGAAAGACAGGTCACCTTTACACCCCTGGGCCAGACTGCACTTAATCATAGACCAGACTGAAGAGCTAAGTCTTTAGTAGACACTTGAAAGTTTTCACTGGGACTGGATTTCTAACCTTAATTGGCTCAGATCATTCCACAGTAGTGGAGCTCTATGAGAGAAGGCCCTGCCACCGGCTGTTTGTTTAGATATTCTAGGTCCAATTAGAAGGCCTGCATCTAGCAATTGTAGGTATGTATGGCTTGATTATTTCAGCAAGCTAAGTAGGAGCTCGTAAATGTGCTGCTTTATAGGTTTCACTGGGGAAATAAAATGCAGATTTTCTACTAGAAAACCGATTGTGGTATACCTTTTCTGTTTTCCATTGGTGTCACAAAGGTCATAGCCTCCTCCATCAGGTCAACTAACCTAGTCTTGCTATCATAATGTGTTCATTATTGTGTTTAAATCATATCCTAATTGTATTCACAGTGTGATGAAGCTCCTTAATAAGCATTTCACAGTAATGGCTACACCTGTTGTATTCCACGCATGTGACAAATAAAATGTTCTTACATTTTATTTGAAGTCACTGGCCGGTTAGTAACAAGATCACAAATCCTGTTAACAATTGCCATGGCAGAACTAAATACATTGCATTTGTTTCACGGCTAACAATATTCGTGTTTCACCTTGGCCAGTCGTTCCAAGAAGTGAAGTCGTATAGTTTTGACTTCAGATTGGATTGGATGTGACATTTTAAATGTCACACACGACACGCTGCTGCAGAAAACTGTATTTTTATGCTTTCAGTGTTCTATTGTTCCCTACGCAGTGGCTATCAGGTTCCCAGTCCGCAGTGAGTGGTCTCCCTGGGGTCGATCAGTTTATATTAACCAATCAAGGGTGTGAATTATTGCTTTTCCTTCGCTGCTTGTAACGGGTACGGGAACTGGCAACCGTGCCAGAAGCAATTTCACCTGCTATTATGCAGATAAGTTAGGATTGGAGAGGATAGTGATGATTGATGTCTGACACCCTTAGAGTTTAGAACTTTTGCATTCAATACAGTGTAACCAAAAGTGTGTGTTTGTGTACTCAATGCAAGAAAATCTGTATGAATGCAGTGATCAGATTTTATTTCACAGAGAAAGGTGTTGTTATGATTTTGTTTACCTCAAAGTCACGAGAAATTGACAAAACATGTTTCCTAAATTACTGTGTGCAACTCGTTGCTATTGTTGAATGTTCCTCTAGTTACTGAGGAATGTAATGTGGTGTTCTTGAATGAACCCGTACTGAGCAGTGTTATGTGAAGTGTAAAAAGTACGAGACGAATTGCATTCTATAAAAACGTCATAACCTGAAATCACTGAATGGTTTGGATTCAGGGGATTTTCATTCTGAAAGCCATAGAACATAAATATAACAAATGAGGTTGTGGCCAATGCTTGTTATAACATGATCTATTACTTCTCAGTGTTGGACTAGTTTCAGAATCTGTCAGGGTATACAAGCCTGTCTCCAAAAACATTGGGATGCTGTGTAAAATGCAAAAATAAACAACAATGCATTGATATGCAGATAATTTAACCCTGTATTTAATTGAAAATAATACAAATACAACATATCAAATGTTGAACCAGAGACATTTGTATTGCTTTTAGAAAAATACATGCCAATTTGGGATTTTATGAAAGCGACACTTCTCAAAAAAGTTTGGACTCATTTACTACGGTGCCATGCTGTAGTAATACGTGCAGAATATGTTTTGGCATTGTCCTGCTGGAATAAGCAAGGCCTTCCATGAAAAAGACATTCATGAAGCGTACAATCATTTCACCAACAGGGCTGATATTCATCAATATTATCTTTGTTGTATACTCACATCTGGATCAAACTCACATGTGGAGACGTGTAAACCAACGTCAAAAATAAGATCATGCTTGATTCATTGTAAGACATTATCAGGAAAAACAACAATCGTAACAGCCTCAGTAACAACAACCACAATATAATTAGAATAATGGATAGGCTTAATATAGAATAAGATGATGATTAATATAATATTACATTACATTACAAACTTACCACAACATAAAATATTGTATCACCACCGTAGGCTATTATTGTATTATTTATATCACTTTATTTTGTATTTTCTCTCATATTTCTGTATGCATTTGTAAGCTTTGAAATGTCTTTGGGTATGTAATGTGCTACACATATAAACTTGTTTTGCCTTGCTTTTCCAAGTCACTCAGGCCGTATCGACATATTTGGAGATCACAAATGGTCGTTATAATTTCGGAGGCTGGCACATTTATTCGCTAACAGGACTTAAATTGAGTAGTGAGCGGGTAAATGAACCAGTGGTTCTGGGCGAATGACTTAAGCTCTGGGCTGAGATGCGAAAGTGTCCTATAACTGCACTGATTTTGACAAATGTTTAATTAGTCATTTCAGGCTATAATTTATGTTGAAACCTATCAAGTCATAGGCTTCTCAGCCCACCTGTGACTTTTGTGATTTGAGATTAACCTCTACCATTGCCTGGACTCTGTTTAAGACCTACCTGCCTTGACATCAATACCTGCCTAGCCCTTCTTTTGTCCTGGCGTTATGGATACCTGTGTATTGGCCCTCCGACCAAGTTTTCTTCAATTTTTCCTTCTTGGTGCTGAATAAATCTACAACCGCATTCGGCACATGGATCCGTAACTCTGCCTTCATTGTATTCATTACACCACACAACGATTTCCACTACAGAATGGTGTTTGTTTTAAGGCAGTGCCGCCTGAGGGCCCAAAGATCACAGTAAACCATTAGTGGTTTTTGGCCTTGTCCCTTGCGTACTGAGATTTCTTTGGATTCTCTGAATCTTTTAGTGATATTTTTTACTGCAGATTGTGACCCCAAACTCTTTGCAATTTGACTTATTCCTATATTTTTTTTTTGCGCTATTTTCCGACACAGTCTTTCAGATTGGTGAACCCATCCCAATCTTGTGACGGATCCATACTCTCTTGAATGCTCTTTTTACACCCAGTGTTGTTGCCAATTCACCTAATTAGTTGTGAGATGGTCCACTAGATCCACACAAATGTTTCAGTCTTGTATTGCTCATTTCCCAGCTTTTTGAAACAGGTTGCTGGCATCAAATTCAAGGTCAGCATATATATATCTTTTCAGTTTGATTATGTAGTCCTTGTACTATTTTCTATTGAACAAAGGGTTTAAATTATTTGCACATCCTAGTATTCTGTTTGTAAATCCATTTTACAGAGCATCACAACTTTTTTGGAAACAGGGCCTTACATACAGTATATACACTGACAGTGTTTAGACCCTTTCATTTGATTGACATATTGTTATTAAATGGAAAACGTTTTGAACCACCAAGGCTCCACCTAGAGCCGGCCGGCAAGCCGAACTAGATAATCAGGCAAGAATGGCCTTGATCAGGGAGGTGACCAAGACACCAATGGCCACTCTTACAGGGCTTCAGAGTTACCCAAAAGGTCAACTATCTCTGCTGCACTTCATCAATCAAGCCTTTATAGTAGAGTGGCTATATGGAAGTCACTCCTGAGTAAAAGACTAATGGCTCAGAGCCCAAAGGACTGGGAGCTTGAGAAAAAAGATTCTCTGGTCTGACGAGACCGAAATCTAACTAATAGGCATGAATGCCAAGCACAAACTCCAGACGTGCTTTCAGGTAGTAAGTTTTGAGTAACGCCTTCTCGTCCGACCAGACCAAGTATAATTAGCAAATTATAATACAGATCCAGCAGTCACCTGGAAAGGTAATTGCTTGGGTTTTTCCCAACAGGCCTTGACTCCCATCAGCCACAGCCCACTCATCATGCACAGGCTCATTGCTTCTGTTCGTTTGTTGAAAGAGAGACTGATTCGATGAGAAATAATAGTTTATTCACAATACCTGCAATTCCATATCTGAAATTGATAGGGTTGTACATCCAAAATAGCATAATTATTAAACTCAAGTCATTACAAAGCATAGTGCCAAGAAATAGCATCTGAGGACTGCCTTATTGTGACATGCACAATGTCATGCATTCAGCTTGACACTTTTTGAGAATGAAAAGAACAACAGAAATGTCTGCAGAAGTCAAATTTTTTGTGGAATGGAGTTCACTTAGGGACAGTTATGGTTTTCCCATGATTTCAGGTTAATATTTATTTGGCACATTTCATACACTGGGCATTTGAAAATGCCTTACATTAGAATTTAAACGAAAACTGCTAAAATAATAGAAACATATTTAGCATCCAAGGCAAAGCAAACAAATAAAAACCTCACATTTTAGAGGACTAGAAGTTTCTTTAAAAACTAATAAAACGTTCAAAGCTAATCTGGAATAAGGTTCTTCAATAGCACCAGTTAGGGGTAGGATATAAGAACATTTCTAAGGCATTGAATATCCCCCTGAGCACAGTGAAGTCCATTAAGAACTGGAGAGAATATCGAATGAGTTTCAGTATGACTAGAACAGGCGTATCTAAACTCTAAAGGAGTTACAAAATCCATGGATGACCTGGCAGACACTGTGCATACTGCAACATTAGCCCGGTTGTTCACAAAAATGCCTCTCATAGGACAGTGGCAAAAGGAAAAGCGTTGTTGAAGAGACTTAAACTACAGTTTGCCAGAAGCCATGTCAGAGACCAAGAAGAATATTATATGATCTGATCAGAACAATTTTTTTTGGCCTCAGTTCAGAGCAATATATTTGGCTCAATCCAACAGAAAATATTTATTTTCACAAAAGGTTCCCAAGCATCTTGATGGAGGTTTTGCCAAGATGAATAAGCAAAACTTGTTGTGCCCAGATGTGCAAAGCTGGTGAAGATTTATCCAAAGAGACTCATGGATGTAATCACTGTCAAAGGTGACTCCACCAAATATTGACAAAAGGGGATGAATGTTTCTGCAATCAATCTGCAATTTGCTGAGTTTACATTCACTTTGACATTGTGGTCTTTTTTGGGTTGATCAGCAGGTAGATCGACTAAATACGTCCATTCCGATTTCAAGTTATGACACAATGAAAGTCCAAGGGGGTGAATACTTTTGAGAGACACTGAATATTGTATATCGTATTGAATATAACATTATTGAATATAGTATTATTTGCATTAGTATTACAGTAGGCAGTAATTAGGGATACATGTCCTGCTCAGGGACTGAACAACCTCTTTTTCCCTGCGTCGTCTCCGGGATTGGAATCAGCAATGTTAAGTTTACTGGCCCAAAGCCTTTAACCACCAGGCTACCCTGTCGCCCTTATTGTTGTTAATGGCTTTGAGGTATCTACTTTGCCGTTCTGAACTTTTAATGTGAGTGGGGTAGGTGTGGATTAGTGACAATTACACAAGGAACCCATCATCGATTCGACGGCTTTAATGCGGTTACATGTGTCAGCTATCTCGGGTTAACGCTCGACTGGATTTAATCCCATGCCTTAATGACGCTATGTTTGCTCCACGCCCCGTCAACATCTTCTCAAACCGATTGGATCACGCACGTTTACTGTGTGTTGTGCTGGTGACCTCACTGACTGCATATCCATACTGACTGAGAATATGATGCGCTCGCTTTATGGTCTAATCATAGTGAAGTAACATGCCCGCAGAGCTGGCTATCTGCCACAATGAGTTTCAGGTGTGTGATTTGAAATGATTATGTCTGTCACCTCAATGCCTGGGGAGACTGAGGTAGCATGCCGTCCCAGAATGCTCCCACAACACGTGTACTTGGAACAAGGACAAAATGTACTCTTATGCCTTCAGACACAAATCATTTGTTCCCCATTTAAATTCGACCGACCTGAATTATATTATGCACTTTTTTTTGGGGTAAGATTGCTCTAATTTGTGGATTACGAATTGGATCTGTTAATTCTCACCACACAATAATTATCCGCTGTGTCAAACAGTAGATGACTGATACACAACAATTGCACAAATTATGTACACAGATGTTCATCTGAATGGAGCAGCTGCGCCACAAGTAAAATGTCCTTTTCTAAATGAACGTATTGTGGGTAAATATTTCAAAATGTAACATTTAATAAGTGAGAGGGACAAGCAATGAAGCATTTGTTCTTAGGAAATAAATCTGATAAGAGGACATTTTTCAGTGCTTATGGACCCTGCAAAAATTCACTTTATGATATGAAATATGAAATTATTTTTGTAATTTGGGTAAACACAGTAAAACAATATTTATTAAATCTTCAAGACTTGGTAAGTAATGAAGTTCAAAAAATCCCACCGTTCCAAAGATTCTTCTTTGGCTGGCGAAGGGCTGATGGGCAGTAGGTCAGTCCTGACCAAAACCTTTACAGTTTCTGCAACCAGACCTCTGTCCAACAGACACCAAAAGGACTGGGCTCCACCATATCAAACCATCTCCAAAATATGAACTCTGCTCATCTCCCTGTGGACACATATACTGTAACTTTAATCTGTATATCCATGTATTTGTCATGTCCTGCCGTGGCAGGCCTGCCATGCCAGTGAGATCCAACGCCTGTCTATACTCTCTCCCCCACTCTGGATTTACTTCTCTCCTGTAATGGGTCATGTTTATAGTGTTTTTAGTTGTTTCAGTGAAGCTCTCTGTTTTCTCTGCCAATGTGGCATGCGTCCTCCTCAGGCATTTTCACACTACATTGTTCTAAGGCCTGGGTTATCTTAGCCCCAGGCTAAGACTAGCCCCAGGTTTGCTTAGCCTGTGTTCACACATGTTTTTTAACCCTGGGCTAAGGTTTAACCCTAGGCTAAGGATTCACACTTGTGTTCCTAAGCCCTGGGCTAACCGACAAATACAACACAATACCATTTTACATTCTATGACAAGCTATAAATGATACGTTCTCTCTGGCATGTGAATAATGGTACAGTTGCATACATCACTGACACCTGATCAATGTTACACTACCATGATTCAATTCATGATCTCATGACATCATTTGATCAAGATGCCCACCCAGTCAGAATTTTCTTGGACGGCTTTGTTAAAACTACACAGTAGAAAGATTGCTTTGCCCAATGTTTGTCCAGTGGCTCTGGTCGTTTTTCTACTTTTCACAGCTTGACAATGGCTTGCTTTTCTCCCATAGACAGCTCTCTGGTCTTCATGTTGGTGTATCCTCTTTAACAAGAAATGCAGTCTTTATAGGTTTAAACCAAGGTTGAAAACTTAGACTAGTCATGCAGAGCTATTTAATGTTTGAACAATCAACCTAAAAGTCAACACCTGGGCAACAAGAAACATCTGTCAGTCACATGTTGCAATAGTTATGTTAACTTGAAAAATGGGTGGGTTCTAACAAAGGGTGGTATGTCCTGAGTTGTTTAACACATCTAGATGTGTACCAGGAAATGAAAGCTGAAATTCTGAATGTATCATACTCATCTTTTGATCTTGAACCCAAATGTCTTCAGTGACTATCAAAAACAAAGGAATTTGCCTTGCCAATACTTTTGGAGGGGACTGCATATAAATTAAGTGAAAGGACAGGTTTTGTGGTTGGTCAATAAACCTTTGGTTTCATACTTTACCCAGTTTCACACTGGTTATTTTGTCACAGTGTTTCTGCGGGCTAGCCCTGAATATTCTGTGCTAACCCTGCTCCAGATCAGGTCCAGCTAGCCCTAGGCTAAAGGTGGCGCTAGCCCACTTCAAAATATGCAAGTATGAACACACCTCTTCAGATGTTGGAATGGAATCAGAATTGAATCGAGTGTTGTAGTCTACCCACTGAGATACATAGTACTTTTGAGTGTTTTAACATGCTAAGCAAAGCACATACAAAAATGAATTTTTACTATTCACATCCCAATGGGATGAGTACAGAATGCTATGCAGAGGTGTTTTTTTTCTCAATATGACAATCGCTGATGTGAAACATTGCATGTGTCTGGCTGTAGTAATGTAGCTGTGAGCATCTGCTCTTTGTTGCAGTCTTCCAATGTGTTCATATTGTTAAAGTCGATGGTTAGTTTACAACAGAACATCTGTTTATCTGTAAACAGGAAGTCACATTCTGTCAAAGCATGACAGTAATTAGCCAATGGGCTGACTCGACTGTGATGTGTATTCCAGGTTGCAATGTCTATAAAGTAAAGGACAATCAGAAGTTTCTTAGATATTGAGTGAGATGAGACTGAGTCTGTAACATGAACAATGTACTATCAAATGCTGCAAATAATGACACAATCATTATTTCAACCACTATACAAAACAGCTGATTTCAAACAATATCTACTGTGCTGCATACAATACAACTATCTAGCAATGCAAAACCAGGAAGTTAGCTCTCTCAGTCCTCCCTCCTCCACCTCCACTACCTCACTCCTCCCACACTCTACCACCACTCCATCAGTCCTTTGACCTCCACCTCCACTACCTCACTCCTCCCACACTCTACCTCCACTACCTCACTCCTCCCACCCTTTACCACCACTACCTCAGTCCTCCCACACTCTACCACCACTCCATCAGTCCTCACACCCTTTACCACCACTACCTCAATCCTCGCACATCTCCTTCCACCCCCTCAGTCCTCCCACCTCCACCTCCACTCCCTCATTCCTCCCACACTCTACCTCCACTACCTCACTCCTCCCACACTCTACCTCCACTACCTCACTCCTCCCACACTCTACCACCACTCACTCAGTCCTCCCACACTCTACCACCACTCCATCAGTCCTCACACCATTTACCACCACTACCTCAGTCCTCCCACACTCTACCACCACTCCATCAGTCCTCACACC